>CABHPH010160775.1:0-15902 GCA_902168325.1 Peromyscus nudipes | reverse complement strand
TCCTTCCTTCCTTCCTTCCTTCCTTCCTTCCTTCCTTCCTTCCTTTCTTTCTTTCTTTCTTTCTTTCTTTCTTTCTTTCTTTCTTTCTTTCTTTCTTTCTCTTTTCTGAAATATGCACATAGTCTCCCTGAGGTTTTATGATCATTTTCATCTCTGCCATCCAGAGGATTGAATAATAAGGAAATGGACTTGTAGTGTTTGTACACCCAAGAACTCTTTTTCTTGTTTCTTTTCACTTTGACCCTCCTAGAGGAACCCTGAGGATAAATGCAAGATTGGAAAAACCCTCTATATTTCAGAGGATGATGTTTGGACTTTGGGTTTCTTCATCATCTGTCCTGGAAAGAATAAGGGACCATATGAGAGATGAGGTGACATTTCAGGTTCTGCCTTGGAAAGTGGGTGGCCACAGAGAACAGTAGAGGAATTGAAGTAAGGCTCATGTCCTTACGGCTTATACTGTTCATGCTGCCCCTCCCCAGCTTCTTCTTCTTTTTTAAATTTTTCGATGTAGATCTTCGCATTGTGTGTAACAGAGTGAGGGCACAATGAACAGGACAATGAAAAAGAAATAGAATATAGAATGGAAATTCTATGTAAAAAATACTTGGAGGGAAGAGGGGAGGACATGTGGATAAGATAAGGAGCATTACTGGGGAAGAGCAGTGATTCAGTAAGACTGTACTTAGATATGTGCAAAGTCAGAGTGCAGAGAAATAGGTGTGTGTGTGTGTGTGTGTGTGTGTGTGTGTGTGTGTGTGTGTGTGTAGTTGGTTCTCTTTCCTTCATGTGGGTCCTGGAGATAGAACAAAGGGCTTCAGGTTTGGCAGCCAGTGCCATTAGCTGCTGAAGCATCTCATGGGTCCAACATTTTTGACAGATGAAGCTGGATTTGAATATTCTAAGTAATTCATTTTCTCCTTGTGCGTTTGTATGGTTAAGAAGTTCTTACAACATTACCCTCTTCCAACCATTTGCTTTGGGGCAAGCTCAATAGGAGCTGAAAATGAGTTCAAATTACTTTTGTACTCCTAGAATCTCCAACTTTGTACTGAGAAGGTAGTAGGTGATCTTGAATTCATGCTTAAGTTGATTAATGGATAAATGGTTTAAGGAAAGGTAGTAAGTTCATTTTCCAATCCACACAATGCCACCTCACATATTTTGATAACAATTATCTCTAAACTGCCCCCTCAAGAGCCACTAATCCCCCAACTCAAATTCAAAACAAGAGGTAACCAAGAATCATTTTTATCACGTATTTTCTTGTTGTTCTGAGGTATAACAGTCCTTTTAAAATTTCTATAATCATCCTAAAAGTAAAGTATTTCAATAAGTAAATACGTTCTCATACAAAACTCTAACATTTTAGGTGTTTCTTCCCAATTATTTTTCAAACCTTTAATATAATTAGATAATTTTCCATATATAATTTTATGCCCTACATTTTAATCAGCATTATGCTATGGATCTTCTCAAATTACAAACAATCCTTCAATAATACCATTTTAAGTATTGATTATATTTTACTGGAGAAATATACAGTTATTTATCTAGCCAACAGCTTTGAGTTGTACACATCAAACATGTTGCTACATGAGGGGAAAAGTCAATGTACATTAACATTTGTACATCTTTGATCATCAATTAAAAAATTACTAGAGGAGTAGTTTCTGGGTAGGAGGAGATTCATTTTTAATGACTTGAAATTCTCTTAAGACACCTTTCTCTGAGCTCAGAACAGGTTGGATTCCTCTGTGGAGTGTAATTGCACTGCTCTGCAGATCTCTTCATGACCTTCATGTCCATTTTGAGCACTTGAGTGTATTTTTATTTCCATTCACTTAAAATTTTCTCTTTTAAGTAATATTTTATTAGTTCTTTAATAATCTATTTTTAAAATTAATTTTACATACTTTATTAAAAAAACATAAATAAATAAATAAATAAATAAATAAATAAATGAAAAACATCACACACCACAATTAACCAGACCCAAAGGCTATACAACTTAATAAATACTGATACAATTAGAAAAGGCATTCAGAGTGACTGTGTAACTTCACATTAAATTTTTCACTCTTAGTATCAAATATATCCTATACACTTACCCACTGCCACCACCACAACAAAAAATATATAACATACTCAGAACAACAACAGTAACAACAACAATAAAACCAACAACAAAAAAGTTAGCTTTTTATCCTTTTTATAACTCATGCCCCCCTGAGTAAATGGAGAATTTTATACAATATGAATTGCTCCCTCCCTCCCAGAATTCCTCCCAGATCTACCCCACCTCCTTAACTATCCAACTTCTTGTCTTCTTTTTATTTTTTCTCTTCTTCAAAAGCCCAACAACTCCAATTTCCATTGTTCAAATACTCTTGGGTATAGGGCCAACCCCTCCCTGGTCATGGTTATCCTACCATGGTCACACCCTTAAAGAAAACCCATTCTCCTTCTCCCAGAAGCTATCAATTGCCAACAGTTATTCAGGTAGGGGTAAAACCTTTCCCCACTTCCCTCCTCCATGATGGAATTTTGTCTGGCTTGAGTATGCTTGTGCATGCTGACATAACTACTGTGAGTTCATATGTGTAACTGCTCTGCTTTGTTCAGAACATACTGTTTCATCACTCACTGGAATCACCTGCTGCCTCTTCCACAATGACCTCCTAGCTTTTGTGGGGAGGTGTGCAATCCAGATGTTCCATTTGGGGCTGGGGACTCTGAAGTCTCTTATTCTCTGCAGGTTGACCAGTTGCAGCTCTCCATGGTAATCATCATCTACTATAAGAAGTAGCTTCTTGATGAGAGCTGAGAGATGCATTAATCTATGGGTATAGCAATAAGTCCTTAGGAGCCAGTTTAATACTAATGTCCATTCAGGAGAATAATAGTAGTAATTCTCCCCTAAGGTCTATGACCTTTGTAGACACAGGTTCTAACAGTGCAGGTATGGATTCCTTATGGCGGGTTCAAATTTAATCCAATCAGAAAGTGTTTGGTTACTCCTAAAATGTTCACCAGTGGGCGTATTTTGCAAGGTCATTCATTACTGCGGCTCACAGGATCACAGATAGGGAAGACTGATGATTACTCTTCTCCTCTGACAGCATGCAGAGCACCTTCCAGCACTATGGAAGCCAGGCAGTACACATTCCAGATTAGTACCAAATTGATTTCTCCATGTTTTATCACTCAAGTATATGGTATCTTCAGCAATAGGGTCTTACTGCCAAGTTCTGGAGGTTAGCCAAGAGTAGTGGCAATACTCTGTAATGTTTGTGGGTCTATGCAGCCCCAATGGTCAACAACTCCTACAGTCAGAATGACTAAGATAAAAGAAATGACAATACATGGTGGTATGTATGTATATATATATATATACACACACACATACATATATATATATATATATAAAAATAGAGATACTTATTCTCTGCTGTGGGGAGTGAAAAGTGCTGTAGCCCCTATTGAATTCAGTGTGGAGGTTCCTTTAAAAGATAGAGACATATCTATCACATGATCCAGCTAGATCACTCTTGGGCATATGCCCAAAGGATCTATATCCTACTAGAGAGATAACTGCTCATCTGTGTTAACTGCTGCTCTATTCATAATACCTAGGACATGTAAACAGTTCAGATGTCCATCAACTATTGAATAGATAATGAACATGTGGCACATTTATACAATGGAATAGCATTCATCTGTTAAGAAAAACAAAGTTATGAAATATACAGGTAAATGAATGTAACCTATAAATAAAAGCATACCATAATCCTGAGTGGAGTGATCCAGAAAGACAAATGTCACAAATTTCCTTTCATATGTAGATGGTAGTTTTAAATTTTAGCTTGCATCTTTCCTTTAGAAAACCCACAGAAGTCTAGAAAGTATTAAAGGACCACGAAGTGGTTGTGTGTGTATGTCATCGGGGTGCTTTCAAGGGAAGGGAGATATAACAACACAGTGTATAAGGGGGGGACGGAATAATGAAATTGGAAAGGTTAAACTGGGTGGGTTTAGAAGGGTTGAGGAGGAAGAATGGGAAGAGATAACCAACTCTATAGACCTTTTGACTCATATGGAAACCTACGAATGTAGAAGCTTCCTAAAATGTATACATATAAAGTTTAAATGGAGTTACTCCCTATGGGAGAACAATGCCCCTATTAGATCTACAGGCTAGAAAATAAAAAGCCCAGTGCCAGGTACGGGTTACCTCCTTTGAAGTTATTTCTCTTTTACTTATTTGTTAACTCTTAAGTTTAAAACAGTTGTAGATTTACAGAAAAATGTAATGATAGCATGACATTATTTTACTTATTCTTCACCCAGTTTCCCCAATACATTCCTTACCTATGTCTCCCATTAAGTTACTACTTAGAATACACATTAAAGGAGACCTATGAACTATGCTGCTCATCTATTTCACAATATAAACTCAAATGTATATTTTACTGAATTGCGCTGATAGCTATTTGTTATCAAAACCTATTGGAGTCTGTGCTCTCAAGGCCCTTTGTACACATACATCCCCTCAACGCATCAGTAGACAAGTCTGATACTCCAACTGGGATAACACATTCACACCCTATGTTTGTTCTAAACACAGTCCAAATTTAACAGCAGTACTCAGTTAGTATAAGTTCCATACAGACGCTAATCATGGTACCAAAACCCCAAGAAGACAGAGGCTTTAACATTACCAGCTCTCGGGGCAGGAAGCTCTCTTCTTGGCGGGCAATGACCAGTAATACTGTTTCTCCCTGCTTGGTGCTCCTCAGCATGGCCACAAGCTCTTCCTGAGTTTTTCCTGTGACATCTCTGCCATTTACCTAGTGAGTAGAACCATATACATAACCACACTCAGAATCTTTCCCATCACCTCCCTTGTCCCTTTTAGACAGGTCTTGCTGAGTTGCCCAGGGTATTATTGCTATATAGCCAAAGTTGTCCTTGAACTCAGATCTTTCTCGCAGAGCTCACTCTTGTCTTGAATGTTGGGATTATAGGCATGTACCACCATGCACAGCACACCTACTAAATTTTTTTTTTAAATTCTATTTTGTGAATTAAGTATGCAACAAATGGGTTTATGAATTCAATGAAGTTCTGAAAAGATGACACTAAGCATATGGGGCAGACACATACATTTTCAATGATAACATGGTCATCATCATTTTGATACTAGACAAACTCAATCAATAAATTATTATATAGTGGAAATTTTCCCTAAGTCATTACATTTTTACAAGGGGAAACATCAGACTGAGAAGGTCAGAAATTAATTCATCAAATAAGCATGAAGTGGACTGCAATACACCAGGCAGAAGTAAATTATTTATCATATGGCACATTACTCTAAAAGTACAAGTATTTTGGTGTAATCCCAAATGCTCCTTTTGTCTAGAAGAGTGGTATCAGCAGGTTGGTGGAAATCAGCTTCAGAGCTTTGTTTGTCAGGTAGAGCATCCTTCCCGATCTAGAAGTACGTGGGATTGCTAAAATGTTTCCAAAACATACATTCTCAGTGAAAATACTTTTGAAAGCAAATTCGCATGCCATGGGAGATTTAAAACGAATCAGTCTCAACTAAGATTTCTCTCATGGTTGATTGTTCAAAGCTCCTTATTGAGATGATGCTGCTATTGGACAGAAATCAGTGGGAGAAACAAGCCTCATATATGGGTATCTAAATACTTCTCTATGCAAAAGCAGCTCAGCATTCCTGTTCCTGGCTGAGTGTAGGTGACACTGATTTGGGTTTGACGGTGTCAGCAGGAGACCCCTCAAAGTTTTGAAGAAACTACTACAAAGAGCTGTGTGAGACTATGAAATTGTTTGCCCCGACTAAGCAGTAACAGACTCCTGGATTAATTCAACACCACAGTTGAAAGAAAGAAGGCGATAGGAAAATGGTAGCATTTGGTCCCACATCTCTGACCTTCTTGGGGACATACATAGTTAGGCTCCTCATTAGCTAGTTTTATAATTGAAGTCATTATTTTGTCTACAAGTACTAATTTCCAATATATGTTTCATTAGACATTAAACATTTATATCTAGTCAGCCCTCAATATCTGTGAGTTTAATCAACTTCGGATAAAGATGTATCTATACTGAACACTGGCAAACTATTTTCGTTATTTTCTAAACAAGACAAACTGTTTAAATAGCGTTTGGATAGTGTTAGGTATTATAAGTCATCTAGGTGACAATTTTTTCTTTTATTTTTGAGATTATAATTATATCATTTCCCCCTTTCCTTTCCTCCCTCCAAACCTTCCCCTTCCCATATATCCCCCTTGCCTCTTTTTACATTGATTGTTGTTACGTGTGTGTGCGCGCGCGTGCGTGTGTTTGTGTGTGTGTATAGTTGAATATCTTAAGGTGTGTTACTTTTGCTTATGCTGCATTTGTTTAATTCTGTGAAACTGTGTTACTGAGCCTGTCTAAAATACCTGATGGTCTAATAAAGAGCTGGCCAATAGCAGGGCAGGAGAAAGGATAGGCGGGGCTGGCAGGCAGAGGGAATATATAGAGGGAGAAATCTAGGGGAGGAGCTAGCAGCCAGAGAAAGAGAAGGACTCCAGGGACCAGCTGCCCAGCTCCACAGCAAGCCACAGAGTAAGAGTGAGATTTACAGAAGTAAGAGAACCGGAAAAGCCCAGAGGCAAAAGACAGATGGGTTAATCTAAAGTTAAGGAAAGCTGGCAAGAAAAAAGCCAAGCTAAGGCCGGGCATTCATAAGTAATAATAAGCCATAAGCCTCCATGTATGAATTTATTTGGAAGCTGGGTGGCAGGCCCCCCAAAAAGAGTAAAAAACCCAATGTGTATATGTGTGTGTGTGTGTGTGTGTGTGTATTCCTAAATATAACCTGCTCAGTCTGTACAAAGTGACAATTTAAGGTATCATTTATATGCAAATCCAATGCTATTTTATATAAAAGAGTTGGACATCTGCAGATGTTAGTAGTTTTGGAGGGTACTAGGATCAACAAGAGACAGCAAGTGACTACTACATATGTCTATATATTATTTACTTAAATATAAGGAAATATTTTACTGAAGACATTAACTTCAATTCTTACCTCCAAAATTCTGTCCCCTGATTGCAGGCGGCCATCCTTTATTGCTGCTCCCTTCGGTAAGATGTTTTTAACAAAAATGGGACCAGGACCATGTATAGAGGAATCTCTAGTTACCACAGTGAAACCAAGTCCTTCAGGGCCTAGCATGCAAGACCAGGAAGATGTACTGTCACCTTGAGCATGGGCTACATTACATTCACTCCTTTAGTAAACTCTGCCTATTTTACATTAAAGCAGATCAAGTAAATTATTTACATTCCAGGAGATTTTACATAGGCTTCGGTTTTCCTGTTTTAAATAAAGATTAGAGTTCCGAACAGGCAATGATAGCATCAAAGTGAAGTTAGGATCCAATAAATACACATGACACTTTTGTGTATTCGGGTTCTAGAAGACAATGCATGGCATCCCTATGTCCATAGCATCAATTCCTCAGTCATCTACCTCCTGACTTCATCTTTCCTCCCAAGCAGGTGACTTCCTCTGTTGGGGTTTTGTGGTCTCTCAATCAAATGAGTAGTTTATGGCTCAGCCCTCTGCATGTGTCCTGATTGCTTGACTGCTATAGCCACTGTCTTGTCCCCAGAAGGTCTTGCTGTCCCATCCCAGTTGTCTTAAATCTCCGACTTCTCCCTTCTACTCTGTCTAAAGATGTATGCAGATTTCTCAACTATAAACATTCTATACTCAATTATTAGCATTTCTTGAAGCTTCTATCATAAATAAAGTACTGCTTTGGTTTTGATAAGAATCTCACAAAGTGCCATGCCACCAGCCTGTGACACCCTGGGATGTGGTAGGATGTGGGGCTTAGTAGAAGGATGTAAGGTCATTAGGGGCACGACACAGAAGGAGCTATGGCCCCCTCACCCCCCATGGTTCTCTTTCTTTGCTTCTGGGCTACTAGAAAGTGAGAGGCTTGCTCTCCCACATGTTCCCATCATGCTCCATTGCTTTGCTATAGCAGCAAAAGCAGCTGGCCAACAAGCCATGAACTGAGACTTCCAAAATTGTGAGCCCCAAACCCTCTCCTATTTCCTATCCCTTCTTATGAGTTTTAGGAAGCTGACAGACACACTTTCTGTGACCATCACCAGGAATTCTTTCCATACTTGGCCTTATTTCTTACCTATCAATCTTTGATACTTTCTAATTATCATTTTCAGAAATAAGCTCCCCCTTAATTTTTAACATTTTTATTTTCGTATCTTTCTCATCATACCATGTCTGTGACCCTAGAACTCACACCACTGTGCTCCCACATCAACACAGATGATGCCCAACGATCGGTATTGGGTCAGTTTCTGTACTTGTCACGATCGCCTCCATCAGCTCTTTGATCCATTGTCATTATCATTATTTTATAGGCTATAGCTAGCATCTGTGTGGTTCATCTGCCCTCTCTCCTCTCACCTCTCCATCTCCTCCGTGCCTCCATGTCTCTCTCTCTCTTTCCTGAATATAATTATGAATATTTCAAACTTTGCTATGTTTCTCCTTCTTCAACCCAGATCCTGCCATTATCAAATATCCTCAACTACTTAAAATTCTAATTTCAATCAATGACATTTCCAGTATGCAATTTGCCCTGGCTGAAAACCTCAGCAAAAACTGTAATTTTTCTTTCTTCCTTCCTACAACCATTTATCTATTAAGGCATGCCTATTATAGTCTCACATTTAGACAGAGGCAATCCACCCTTGTTGATCTGCTGTCTTCTTCAGGATATCTTTTCATGACTCTCTCATCTCAAAGCACCTAACTCATACACATGGCTGGGTTATTGCTACACAATGCATTTGGACATGACTTATTTGTAATGCACTTAAATATAAGCATATCAACCTCTGTGCCTTCTTTCAACTCACTTTATCCCCAAGATAATACTTTTATAAGTGAATAAAATTTTGATTGAGAAATCTTCAGAATAATTTCTATATCCTAATGAAAGATACGTGTTGTTTTTGAAATTCACAAATAATACTAAAAATTTCCTGGTAGCCATTAAATTATTAATTTAGTGAAAAAAACCTATTAGCCTTTGTACTGGCTTGAAAAACCACTGGATTTTAGAATGTTACAATGGGAGGAGGGAGTTTCAGGTGGAGGGTAAGGAATGAGTAGGGAATGAACAGGAACACAACAGTGCATGTGCACATGCACATGTGTGTAATGCTGCACCATATGCATGTACACATGTGGCCCAGGATAATTGCTCTGTGCTGGAAATGGACAAAAGGTGTGCGGCTTTGAAATTTTGACTTTCTTGAAGAAATATAATGTTGAGTCTGAGATTAATAATCATTATCTATTGTCTTTCTGAAGACTAAACATCTCACTGATATAAAAACCATTCTAGAGAGCCAGAGGCCCTATTGTTGCACTGGCCTAAAGGATGCTTTAAGAAAATCACTAACTTACACTCAAAATAAAGGCAATTAAGCTTTTATGCCTCCTCACTATTGAGCTGTCACACAATGCTGCTTGGCTTTTAGCAACTCTGCACTGATCCTCTCCATCCCTCACTGTTTTTTGTTGTTGTTGTTGTTGTTTTTTGTTTTTTTGTTTTTTGTTTTTTTTGTTTCAAATAACCTAAATTTTGCAGAAGAAAATAAGAAGAAAGTACTACAGTTTTAAAAACTTTAAGTTATCCAAGTATACACTCAAATCTATTCTTTGATACAATTAGATAAAAAGGGAATTAACTACATTAACCTTAATGAATTTCTCTTAACCAGTTTTACATGGTACAATAATAGAATGCTATTAAGCACAATTTAATAATTACCTTTCTTTAGGTCAATCTTAATTTTTTTTGCATTTTTCCTGCTGCCAAACCCCATGAAAGGGGAGAGTGAGGGAGATGCAGGTTTTCTTTCCTGCCTTGGAACTTGGGGGCTCTTGCTTTGTTGCAGGGAAGTTGACTCATCTGCTTCAGGACTATTTGGTCTTGGGAGATTTGCTGCCTTTAATCCTGCTTTCCCACGGGCAGGAGGCGGAGCCTTTGCTCTCAAAGTCCCATCATTGTTGCCAAAGATGTTCAGTGGTCGAATGACTGATTTCTCATAGCGCTCACGGTTTTGAGGCAGAAGCACGTGGAGGACCACACTGGGGGATTTCATTGCCTGGCGGAAGACATCCTGGGCCCTTGAAAGAGTGAAGAAATGGAGAATGATACCATGTTCTGGCATGCCACTTTCTAAGGTACACAGGTCTGGGGGCAACAAAGCAGCTCCTAGAGTAAGTACAGGAGGTCCTGGGATTATCACTACAGTATGACTCTGCTAACTAGTTACCACTTACTGTTTACAACCTGTGCACCAAGGTGCCTCCACACTAGCTACCCATGCATGATGATTGTGTATACTCCTCTAGTTTATTTTTCTTAACAACTATATAAAGCAAATATAATTCACTTGTATTTAACAAATTCAAGTGGAAGCTCAGAGAGACTTAAGAACTTAACTGACAACTCAGCTTTCAAGTGTTTCTAAATATGAAAATCTACCCAGAAGTAATTACTGAAGCACATATTTAAAGCAAATTTAAATCCTTCTTTTTAAAAATCAGATTATTAATAGATTATTTTTACTTGACTCTAAGTTGGTGTTTTATGACTCAGTTCCCACTTTGATAAAACAGGGACCATCAAGCTCCCTAGACTTTGCAAAGCAGGGCAGCAAAATATGCATATAACATAATTATTAATAATTATCATAATTCTGTCCAATAATAGCTGAATGTACTAAATGTTTTAGAAAGACCTCATTTCATTCTCCCTCTAAACAGCAGCCAGTGCTACATGCCTTCCATCAGCAGCCACCAGCCCCACTATTGACAGGTAATGGCCAGTGAGATGCTGTGTTATGAGCAGTTTGGCTCAGAAGCAAGATAGGCTACTGATTATTAATGAAGATTATCACTACTCATTTGCCGAACTTAGAAGCTCTCAAAATGTCAATGCACATCAATACATATGTGTATATGTAGATATGTATAGCTAAATGCAGCTGGATTCTACACATTCTAATTCCTGTGTAGAAACAGGTATTTCCTGTAAGATTTTTCACATTCAGAAAGATGATATCTTGAGGTAGAGCATTTTACATTTAATTTTTACAATTTGTTTCTATTATTCGTTGACTCCTCATAGACATCACCCATAGATTTTACAGTTTAAAGAAGACTGACATCAAGGAGGTTAATTAATAAGCTGAATTAATTGTCTGTGAAAAGAGCCAGTAAATACCAGTCTAACTGACCCATAGCCCAAGAAAAACAAACCCCTTCATTCATGGATGCCCCAGAAAGACAGGCAGGCAGAATGTATTCATTCTGTGTCTCAACCTCCTTACAGACATCAGGCACATGTGTTGGCCACCTCTGAGTATGTCAAGACATAAAGCGCATTCAGAAATGGATGGTCAGGGGTCACTTAAAGGGAACTGGCTTGACATTCCACCTATGATGTTGGTCATAATGGGCTCTATAATGATTATAAATATTCAAGAGATCAATAAAGTAAATAAACAATGAAAAGAATGCTTACTGAGCGAAAGTTTTGTCCAGGAGTTCCACATTGTTGATTTTTACAATACATTCGTTCTCTTGGAACAGTCCCTCCTGCTTACACCTGCTGTTTTCTTCAATGCCTCGGATGAAGAGTCCTAGGATCCTAGAGACAGTTAGGTTGGAATCAAACTTCTGAGCACCAATGTGCTCACTAGTTCTCCTCGTGTAGCTATTCAGAAATAAGTATTGGTTTCTGTTTACTAAGTAGATTATGCTTCTTGTAGATGTAACCAACCGTCTTATCAAATAAGAGACACAGAGCCAATGTAAAGATAAAAGCCCAAGAGGTCAGAGCTAAGAGCCTTACCCGCTTTCCGCCAGCTAGCTTCTCCCGCCAAGAGACATCTCTCCGAAAAGGGAAGTACTTCCTGTGCGTTCGCCTTTGGCCAAATGTTTCATCTATCAAGTTCCCATACAATCACACACACACACACACACACACACACACACACACACAATCACACACCACAATCATATACACACACAATCACACACACACACACACACACACACACACAGGCACACACAAGCACATGCACACACCTCTATCTGAAGGCAAATATCTGTATCATAAGTAACAACCCATTTATATGCTTCCCATGATCTTAGAAAAGACCAGTAGGAATTAGCAGAGACTACAGCAGCCAAGACTCGCAGCTGCAGTGGAGGCATCACACTTGACTGTAAGGAAGCCTGGCTGAGTGGCAAGGTAGAAACTCAGTGGTAGTGATGTGAGAGGGTTAGACATTCACAGCCTGTTTGCTATTACATGTTCTAGTAGTTTGCATATTAAAAAGTAAACAAACACTTCAGCTCAGACCCTATTCATTAGTGCCTTTGAATCAAGGTCCATGTCAGGTGTTTTTCTCCATCCTCAGGCTGGAGGAAATAAAGTAAGGTTGGAGGACCAGACCTATGCAAATAAGATAAAGCAAAAGTTCCAAACTTGGGCACAATAGGGAGCCATCACAGGGTTTAAAAACTAACACTGGGTAGGAGGTCCACACCATCCACCATCCAGTGGGATCTTCATGTGTCAGTCAATGAGCCTAATCCAATAAAGTAGGTGAGGACCACGGCTAGCCTCAGAGTCAGAGAGGATGCCCAGGGCCAGTCTCAGAGTCAGAGAGGATGCCCAGGGCCAGCCTCAGAGTCACAGAGGATGCCCAGGGCCAGCCTCTGAGTCAGAGAGGATACCCAGGGCCAGCCTCAGAGTCACAGAGGATACCCAGGGCCAGCCTCTGAGTCAGAGAGGATGCCCAGGAGCTCCCAGAGCTTTGGACTTTTAGTTCAGAGTCAGAAAGAGGAGGAGACTGAAAATGGAAGAAAATAAAAAGGAGACTAGAGTAAACGATAGTTACATTCCCTATACAATTCTTGCATATCCATGGAGGTTTCCAGGATCCCTTTGGGTACTGTGGATGTTCAAATCCTTTATGAAAAATGCCATAGTATTTGCATCCCTCTGTACATTTTAATTATCTCTAAATTACCCACAAAACCCAATGTAATAGAAATGCTACATAAATAGCTAATTTAATGTGTAGGGGATAATAACATAAAAAGTCTGTGTGCACTCAGTATAGATAGAAGATTTTATTGGAACCTTCTGTGGCTGAGAATCTTATGGACACAGATTCTCCCATTCACACGCAGGCTGTATGTGCACATGTGTTAATATGCGTGTACACACATGCAATCTTTATCACTCCCATAAAACCAAACTAAATCTACCACAAGAAATGGGACCTCTCCTGACTTTAGACATTTCTCACTTTGGTGATGTCCTTTATCTTTGTGGCATGACACAAGCCTCCCTGAGTGTCACGCTGAGACAGAGTGATGGGCCTCCAGAGGTATCTGCTGGGTGTGGGAAAACCATTGCCTCCATGTTCCCTGTCCCTTATTACTCTATTTAGTCACTCTCTTTTGAATAAGAGCCCTGTGTGCTATATTACATAGTCCCCTTTGCATTAAATTTCAAATCTAAATAAAATATGAGCACATTTTATGTGTGAATAATAAGGTCGGCCATGCAAAAAGGGCACCCTGTAATGAAAGCACAGGAGAGAACCCTTTCTCCACCTGGAGTGGCCACAAAATTGAGCCTCTGCCTCCGGCCTCAGTTCATTTAATGAGCTGAGACCATCTCAAGGTGTCAACGGGCAAGGTGCACACACCGGCTATCAGGCTCCTCCTTCAGAAACGTTAAATGCACAGAGTGTGCTTTTGCTGCCGCCACCGAGCAAGTGGTAGTTACACCACCAACCACAAGGAAGGGCTCCAGGACATCCTGGCAAGTGTGGGCGGGGTCTCAGGCTTCGTCCCCTCCCTAGAACTTTACTGAGATGATCAGATTCATCACAGTATCTTCCTTTCCCAGCACAATACTCACGTGCAACTACTTGACAGGAAGGAGGAAGAACTGGATCAAAATCGTGCTTTCTCCTAAATTGAACTGCTCTCTGATAGTTCACCGTTTAGATTTTTGTTACGGTGGCTCCCCCCTAACGTGACCCATTAGGAGGCTCACGGGTGGTTATAAACTAGTTTATGTAAGTGATATTTTTTTAACAAGCATTCAAGTCTCCCCTTAATTTAATTCAGTACATCATCAGTCATGTAATGTTACTCCCTAGGATTTAATTTCACATTTTGGGAGATGAATTAATTCTTTCGGGCCACTGGGTTGCAATTTAGCTAGCATATTACAGCTGGAGCAAGCTATGTGAACCTTGCTGATCTAAATAACCTAACTTTCCATGAAAAATTTATTGACAGAATAAGCCCAACTGTAAAACCTGTGTGTCAGAGGTAATTTTGGTAAAATGTAAAGCTGACTGATTTCATTAGCTTGGTCCACAGCAACAAACCCATCCTGCCCTCCCCATTGTCTGGAAGGGGTAAATTCCCTGTGGAATGATGTCATCTCTACCACTGAGAAGAGGTTTATAAAATAGTATCTATTTTCACTCACTGGTCGGGTGGTAGCTGCCTTATTTGAGATAAAACTTACCAGACTTAACAATGCTTGGTGCTATCAGAGGGTAAGACAGCCAGTTTACTGGTAGAGCTAAAGGATGCTCAATATTCAATCTCCAGGCAGGCTAAGAGGAGCAACAACTGCTTCTTGCTCATGTAATCATCACTTAGACTCTAGTGCCCAACCCTTGTGCGAGCCCTGTGTTCCCACCAAATCCTGTGGCTGCACCACCCTGCTAGCTCACCTGCCTGTCACTCAAACTCCTCTCCTCACATTGGGGATCTCTTCCTTTCCCTCTGCTTCAGCTGTTCAGCTACCTTTATTATGAAATGGAAGTGTCTTAGCTATTTTTAGTGAAACAAATTAGTGTTTTAATTCTTTAAATTTAATTGACATTTAAATATAAAATTAATGTTGTGGCTTTTCATTTGTTGTTTGTAAGGACTTAGTGTTTTGTTTATTTTCTTTCCCCAAAAAACAAAACAAACAAGCAAACAAAACTGGGAAAGACAACAGCCCTCAACACAAGTAGTATTCAGTGTCCCTGTGCTCTGGGATCTAATGAGTTCATGAGGACTTCAGTTGGTACAGTGGCCTCCAGGTTTTTCTCAGATGTTCTGAGAGTAAGGTTCTCATTTGGTAACAGGTGTGGCCATATTTTACTTAATGAAAAACAAAACAAAACACTGGAAGCAAAGCCAATTACAGTAGTCTTAATAAAGAATTAGATGTAAAGTCTAATTTAAAATAATGAAACAAAGTAATAAATGGAAGGAAATTAAGAACTAAGCACACCACTATGACCTAAGCGCGCCCTGCACTCACAGAGGGAAGCCAGATGGCAGTGTGAAGGCACACACTTGTCTGACATGCTCTGTAGGCAGCTACATCAAGACACATGGGTTGAGTTAAGTGTGCTGTTTCAGCCTGGACTCATTACTTCTTGACTTTTATTGGCTCATGTCTCCATTTCCATATGATTTTTAATTAAATTTCCTTTCTATAACAGTAGTGGATACCCAAAATATAATAGAACCATTTCTTCAAGTTACTGTATAGTTGACCATGAACTTATAATGAAACCTCATTTGTGAATCAGATTGTTTCTGCTTTATCCAAAACAATCACTACACTGACAATCTCTGCATTCATCGGTTGTGGATTTTATGAGGAGCTATCACATTGTTAATGTCACTTAATCCTCATAACCTTGATGTGAAGGAGGTTTTCACTACAGAT
>CABHPH010160774.1:22202-40468 GCA_902168325.1 Peromyscus nudipes | reverse complement strand
ATTCCCATCTCCTCCAGGGCAAAGACTCCCCTGGTGATTGAGTTCAACCTGGTAGATTCAGTCCAGGCAGGTCCAGTCCCCTCCTCCCAGGCTGAGCCAAGTGTCCCAGCATAAGCCCCATTTTCCAAACAGCCAGCCCATGTCCCACTGCCTGGATGCCTCCCAAACAGATCAAGCTAATCAACTGTCTCACTTATCCAGAGGGCCTGATCCAGTTGGGGGCTCCTCAGCTATTGGTTCATAGTTCATGTGTTTCCATTCGTTTGGCTATTTGTCCCTGTGCTTTTTCCAACCTTGGTCTCAACAATTCTTGCTCATACAAACCCTCCTCTTTCTCACCAATTAGACTCCTGGAGCTCCACCTGGGTCCTGGTCATGGATCTCTGCATCTGGTTCCCTCGGTCATTGGATGAGGTTTCTAGCACGACAATTAGGGTGTTTGGCCATCCTATCACCAGAGTAGGTCAGTTCAGGCTTTCTCTCACCCATTGCCAGTAGTCTATTGTGGGGGTATCTATATGGATTTCTGTGGACCTCTCTAGTACTTTGCTTCTTCCTATTCTCATGTGGTCTTCATTTATCATGGTCTCTTTTTCCTTGTTCTCCCTCTCTGTTCTTGATCCAGCTGGGATCTCCCACTCCCCTAAGCTCTCTTTCCCTCAACCCTTGCCCTTCATTACCCCTACTCATGTCCAGGTAGTTCATGTAGATCTCATCCATTTCTCTGTCATTGGGCAATCCCTGTGTCTTTCTTGGGGTCCTGTTTTCTAGGTAGCCTCCCTGGAGTTGTGAGTAGCAGTCTAGTCATCTTTGTTTTACATCTAGTATCTTCCTATGAGTGAGTTCATACCATGTTTGTCTTTCTGAGTCTGGGTTACCTCACTCAGAAGGATTTTTTCTAGATTCCGCCATTTGCCTGCAAACCTCATGATGCCATTGTTTTTCTCTGCTGAGTAGTATTCCATTGTGTATATGTACCACATTTTATTTATCCATTCGATGAAGGCTTTCTTATGACAATTAGTCCAGTTACCAATCTCATTACAGAAGGCCAGTCCAGACCTCTCTGGACTCTCTACTATTGCTATGAATCTTAGCTTGGGTCATCCTTATGGATTCATTGGAGATTCCCTGGACCAGGTTTCTCCATAACCCCAAAAGAACCCCTTCTGTCAAGATATCTCTTTCATTACTCTCCAACTCCATCCTGCCCACTACCTGTACAACTCAATTCCTCATGTTACCCTCACCCCATCCCTCCTGCCCTGCCCCTAGTTTACCCAGGAGATCTCATCTATTTCCCCTTCCCAGGGAAATCCATGTTTCCCTCTCTCAGCCTTCTTTTTTACCCAGGTAACAATGATTTCACTTTTTTAACAACTGAGTAATATTCCACTGTGTAAATGTGCCACATTCTCTTCATCTATTTAGCAATTAACCAACATCTAGAATGTTACCAATTTCTGGCTATCAGGAATAGAGCCATCTGTCTAATGTTAAAAAGAACAATATTTTATTTTAAATTCTAGAAAATATATATTTGTATTTAAAATGTTGATAATTTATCTGAGAATTAAAGATAAATGTATTTGAATTGCATGTGGTCGCCATCAATCTCTGTCTTCCAATGCTTTTCTTATTAAAATTTCCTTAAGTATGTCAGTTCTTCTATCTTTAAGTCCATATGCACAGCCGTTTCACGTTACCTATACCTGAAATTCATTTGGGTAAATTAAAGAAAAATAATCATGGAAAGAGACACCATTTCTCACTTTATTCACTGAGTTACATTACACCATGCATACAATACAGCAGTTTGCTTATCAACCCATGAAAACTACTGCTGAAGTAGAAATACAAATGTTCTGCTTGGTTGAGTTTTAATGAAGCTAGATATACACATCTGCAGGTGCATGAAGAGAAGGTACGTGGAGTGGAGGAGGCAGAACAGATACTGCCAGTGAACGCTTTTATGAGCACAGAACCTACAGGCTTTCTTGTCTGATATGATTGTTAGTCATGAATTTGAACGTGCATGTAGTTCTCACTGAACTTCCAGTGAGCTTTTCTTATCATTCTTATTTCTTATTCCGTCTTCCTTTCAGCCCAGTATAAAGCTGTCAAACCAAGCTCTTTTGCTGATTTTTCTGGTCTAATTCTAGCAACCTTTTCTCAGCAATGAACATCAGTGTTACATTCCATGAAATTGCCTGGTTTTGAAAATGTAGTGAGAACCAAGAATTCTTACTTTTCATGCTTTGTCAAATGTAGCTAGCTGTCCTTTGCTTTTTATAAATTAAATTGACCAATGGTGGCTTTCTCTAAATTATACTGTCCACTGTTGGCTTGTTTAAATTTAAGGCTTCTTCAAAATAGCAACTTAACATTCTTTACATTTATATCTGAAGATTTTAATTGACAAAACTTGTAAGCTTGACAGCAAAAGAAAAACAAAAACAAAAATGATAAATAAACCCTATTGTACAGCATTAGTTTTACAAACCTCTTCATGTACATGTGCCTATACATATTGAGAAATGTATACATTTAAATGTCTTACATAGTAGTGTAATTAGTTATATTTACCTCAGAATCTCTAGAAAGATATGACCATTGGAATATTAGTTGTACTTAGAAAATGTGTGTAAAGAAAGCAATGTAATTCTTATGGATGATATGTTTAATCATTAGCATTTTATGATTTTTTTCTTGATAATATAATTTCTTCTTCACAGTTCACTGAGGTTGTAAACTATAAGTGTAGTAGAAGGGCAGTCTGATCAAAATACAGAATATTGAAAAGGTTGAGGTAGTAAAGTATCTTTCCCAAGATACATGAGACATTAAGATTTTGATATTTTTTATTAGTGATGAGGTTACATTGGGAAAAGAAAATGGCAAAACAAAAGTCACTATTCTTGAAAGAACTATTACTTGAGGATTCTAAAGAAAAAAACCTTTTTATTTTAGTCTCATATTATGAATCTCATTTTATCATAGTGTTTGGTTAGATGTAATTCATTAAGCATACCAAAATTCATGTATGTTTGTGATGTATAAACTACATTGGCACAGATACCTAATCTCATGCTTCATTGTATGGCATAAGGATTCATACCACAACATACACATAGTAAAGCATCTATGTCCACCAAGGTCTTTGATGTCTTTGGTGGTTGAAACTTACAAATATTTATTGAGTGCAGGTAGCTCTGCAGCTTGATGGCAGCCCCCCCTGATTAGTATTAAATTTGACCTCATCCATGTTCTCCTACACTGAGATTCAAGTTACAGTAATAGAAGGTAGCTTTCCCAAGTGGTCACAAAAAAAAGCCTAAAGATTTTGGTAGTCTGAACATTGTAATTTTCTTAAAGATTATTTCCCAGGATGATACCCAATGCAATATCAGGACAGACATTTTACTCTTACACAGATGCTCATGGAAAAATTATTTATGTTAGTCAAAAAGTGAGAATAAGCCAGATGACCATCAATTGATGTATGGATAATTAAAAGGTGGCATGCTCATATATTGATAATATTTTGTTTGGCAATAGAAAGCAACTAAATTATTGATGCATAGATGAACATTAAAACATGACTGATAAAAGGGGAAATAAAGAAGATTTTGTTATGTAACTCCATTTATCATAATGTCCAAATAGGCAAAACTTCAGTGACAGAAAGTTCACTACTACTTGCTGAATACCTGAGGTTTGGAAGAAGTTAGGGATAACTACTGACAGATAGGATTTGTCTTTTTATTTTAAGGAAAACTTTCATCACAAATTGTACCTGAGGTGCACAATAATTCATTAAAAACAGGATTTTAAAATTTAACACCCTGCTGGGTTATTGGTCCTCAACAAGGAGTCTCAATTTGTTACCCCTAGTGCAAGTTCATATGTTTGCAAAGTGAAAATATTTTCCTAATAATATTCACATTTTCAGTATCTCAGAAATATATAGTAAACTGGATTCCAAAAGCTATGTGATATATGAAATCATAAAAGATTCAATGTAAAGAAAAATATGATGTATTTTTGAAAGTGTGATATTTTTAATAGGTTATTTTTGTTGACTTAGTTGTCATAATTATTAAATATTATTTGGAAACTTCAATGTAAAAAATAAATATGTATTTTTAAATTTTAAACTTGAAATATTTTAGATTAGGCAGATTTGAATAAAAGTGATACTTTGCATCAGAAATCATATTCAGAGGTATTTAGAGTTCTTATGATACTGTGTATATCCATGGCCTGAGAATTATGACTGTTGATTCTTTAAAAATACCGTAGAAAAAAATGCAGGACACATCATCCACCCCATTATAACAACTTCTCATTTAAAATTAATTCACAGAAAATAACTATATGCTAAGGCTTGAATGTCCTATATTGCCTATAATATCCCATTCACATTTCATATTTTTGTCCCTAATTTAAAACACAAAATGTAGGGGAATGTTTAGCCCAAGTATGAACTAAGTTTAGCCTAACTAGTGTTGTGTGACAGAATTCATAAAGACATGACCAAACATCTACTCACCACAGGTAAGGAACTGATGACAGATCATAGTAAGAATACTATGTTTAACACAGTGAACCAATGAGTTTTATTGGGGTTACTTATAGTGACATGGGTGAGGAATTACCTACAGGCAGCAGAAATTAATCAGGAGAGATGCTACTTCAAAATCCCACCTAGCGTGGGGAATGCTGTGTAAAGCTGGAAAATTGGAGCTTGGCTGTGTTTTTGTGGGTGTGTTTAATCTCCTTTGGTTGGAGTTTTCCTTCTAGTACCTTCTATAGGGCTAGATTTGTGGATAGATAAGGTTTAAATTTGATTTTATCATGTACTATCTTATTTTCTCCATCTATAGTGGTTGAAAGTTTTGTAGGGTATAGTAGTCTTGACTGGCATATGTGGTCTCTTAGAGTCTGTAGCACATCTGTCCAGGTTATTCAGGATTTTAGAATCTCCATTGAGACATCTGGTATGATCTAATAGGTCTGCCTTTATGTTATTTGTCTTTTTTCTCTTGTAGCTTTTAATATTTCTTCTTTGTACCCTGTGTTTAGTGTTTTGATTGCTATGTGGCAAGGGATCTTTCTTTTTCTGATCCAAACTATTTGGTATTCTGTAAGCTTCTTGTACCTGTATAGGCATGCCCCTTTTTTACATTAGGAAACTCTTCTTCTATAATTTTGTTAAAAAATATTTTCTGGTCCTTGAGCTGAGGATCTTCAACTTCTTTTATTTTATTTTATTTTATTTTATTCTACAATATAATTCAACTTTACATGTCAGTCACAGATCCCCCCGTTACCCCTCCTGCCACCCCGCCCCCCTCTCCCCGGCCCACCCCCCATTTCCATCTCCTCCAGGGCAAAGACTCCCCCGAGGATTGAGATCAACCTGGTAGACTCAGCCCAGGCAGGTCTAGTCCCCTCCTCCCAGGCTGAGCCAAGGGTTTCTACTAAGCCCCAGGTTTCAAACAGCCAATTCATGCACTGAGCACAGGACCCGGTCCAACTGCCTGGATGCCTCCCAAACAGATCAAGCCAATCAACTGTCTCACCCATTCAGAGGGCCTGATCCAGTTGGGGGCCCCTCAGCCATTGGTTCACAGTTCATGTGTTTCCATTCGTTTGGCCACTTGTCCCTGTATTCCATCCATCCCTGGTCCCAACAACTCTAGCCCACATAAACCCTCTTCCTTCTCGCTAATTGGACTCCCGGAGCTCCACCCGGGGCCTGACTGTGGATATCTGCATCTAGTTCCCTCAGTCACTGGATGGGGTTTCTAGTATGACAATTAAGGTGTTTGGCCATCCTATCACCAGGGTAGGTCAGATTGGGTTATTTCTCGACTATTGCCAGCAGTCTATTGTGGGGGCATCTTTGTGGATTTCTGTGGGCCTCTCCGGTACTTTGCTCCTTCCTATTCTCATGTGGTCTTCATTTATCATGAACATTCCTTGTGTTTCCTCTCTGTACTTGATCCAGTTGGGATCTCCCGCTCCCCCAAGTTCTCTTTCCCTCACCCCTCGCCCCTCATTACCCCCACTCACGTCCAGACTGTTCATGTAGATCTCATCCATTTCTCCATCATTGTGCGATCCCCGTGTCTTTCTTGGGGTCCTGTTTTCCAGGTAGCCTCCCTGGTGTTGTGAGTGACCGTCCAGACCTTGTGCTGGAGAGGATGTGGAGCTAGGGGAACTCTCCTCCACTGCTGGTGGGAATGCAAGTTGGTACAGCCACTGTGGAAATCAATATGGCGCTTTCTTAGAAAATTGGGAATCAATCTCCCTCAAGATCCAGCTATACCACTCTTGGGCATATACCCAAGGAATGCTCAACCATACCACAAGGGCACTTGCTCAGCTATGTTCATATCAGCATTATTTGTAATAGCCAGAACCTGGAAACAACCTAGATGCCCTTCAACCGAAGAATGGATAAATAAACTGTGGTACATATATACAATGGAATACTACTCAGCAGAGAAAAACAATGACATCATGAGGTTTGCAGGCAAATGGAGGGATCTAGAAAAAATCCTCCTGAGTGAGGTAACCCAGACTCAGAAAGACAAACATGGTATGTACCCACTCATAGGAGAATACTAGTTGTGGAACAAGGATATTCACCTTCTATTCCAATTATTCCTGTGTTTGAACTTTTCACAGGGTCCCTGATTTCCTTGATGTTTCTTGTGAGGAAATTTTTTTTAGATTTAACATTTTCTTTGATCAGTGTATCTATTTGTTCTATTGTTTCTTTAATAACTGAGTTTCTCTCTTCCATCTCTTGTGTTCTGTTAGCAATAGTTGCATCTGTAGTTCTGGTTCACTTACCTAGATTTTCCATTTCCAGAATTCTCTGTTTGTGGTTTTTTTTATTGCTTCTATTTCAATTTTCACGTCTTGAACATCTTTATTCATTTCCATCAATTGTTCTTGATTTTCTTAACATTCTTTAAGAGATTTTTTTACCTCCTTCAATTTTTAAAAAATTTAAAAATTAAAAATTTAAATTTTCCTAGACTTCTAAAGGGAGTTATTCATTTCCTCGTTAAGGACCTCTATCACCATCATAAATTTGGCTTTAAGGATGTTTGGTCGTGCATCAACTGTGCTGGAATATTCAGAGCTTGCTGTAAGTGGGATGGCTGGGCTCTAGTGGTGACATACTTCCCTGGCTGCTGTTGTTTGTGTTCTTATATTTCGGCATCTGGATTTGGAGTGATTATAGGTAAAGAAGCCAATTTCTGGATTAGTCTTTGTTGGATGGGTAGTTTCCTCCTTTCTCTTTCTTCTGTGGTCTTCCGCCTGCCATGGCCTGCAGCTGAGTAGCGGGTCTGCACTTGTGTTGGGGGCTGGACTTCTGATGGCCTTGGTGGCCTCTGGTCCATCAAGGGGTTGCTGCCCAATTTGGGGGCTGGAGTTCTCGCTATGTACTTGGCCTCTGATCAGGCCAGGGGTCCTCTGAATTTTAGAATCTTGGCCTACCTTTTGGTAAGGTAGGTGGCTTCTACCTGGTTTTCAGGGAGCTGGCCTGTTCTTTGGGGTTAAGCATGTTGGTCTGTCCTCTGGTGCTCAGGATGGTGGCCTGGCCTCTTGATGCAGTAGAAGATTCTGCCACAGGGGTTGGCCAGCATATGCCAATGAGGAAAGGAGGGGCAGTTTGAGTTATGCTGGGCAAGTGCAGGCAGGGTGGGGTTCACTCCTAGATTGGGTTCAGAATGTTAGCCTGGCCTTTGGTGGCGTAGGATGCTTCCACCAGAAGTGTGGGCTGGAATATGGTGACAAAGAGACAAGAGGCACTTGGGACTATGCTGGGTTGGCACAGACAGGGCAGGGGGTGGGCTGTGGTGATGGCTCACCTGGTTTGCAGGGACCTCTGGTGGTGTGGACGACTTCTGTCAGATGTGTGGACTGGGGATGGTCTGGATAATTTTCTCAAGTAGTAGAGACTATAGACAATAGAATATTAAATAATTATATTTTATTATTAGTTATGTGATATACATCCAGATAATAAACTAAACATTTCAATAGAAGATATTATGATTTCTTCTGGATTAAAAATTATATATTCAATGACTTAAATTTTGTAAGACAGAATTAGAAATAGTTTTGTTTCCAATTAGAGTAAGGAGAGTAAATCACAATAATTAAATAAATTTTATAAATGAGGACACAAAAACAATAGAAAGTTGATGCTGATTTAGCAATATTCTGTGGTGATATTTTATTTGTGATGGCATGCGGTGATATTCTATTTGTATGTTAATAAATTAAGTTTGCCTGGAGGTCAGAGGTAATAGCAAGCCATTAACACAAGTCAGGCAGTGGTAGCACACACCCTTAATCTGATCACTTGGCAGGCAGGTTCTCTGTGTGTTCAAGGACACACTAGGGAACAGCCAAGGTGGTGACACATGCCTTTAATCCCAGTACCAACCATAGAGACCTGGAGGTCTGTACAGATAGGCAGTGACAAGGAAGTGAGGTAGCTGGGCTAAGAGCCAATGAGAGGGAAGAACAGCAAGGCAATAAAGGTGCAGGTTAGACAGGAAGTAGCTCACTTTTTGGGAGATGCAGAGCTGGTGAGGTAAGGTTGGTGGCTCTCACTATTTCCCTGATCTCTAAGGCTTTCACCCCTATATTTGGCTCCATGATTTTTTTTTATTTTATAAGACCATTTAGAAATTTGTCTACAATATCCAGATGTATTTTTTTCATTGGCTCTTGTCAGTATTTTCCTCATTCGCAATTGTGTTTGACCTCTACTTTAAATAAGATGTACTTCAGAGCTGTGGTCTTCTAAATTTAGTATATAGGCTTTCAGAATACATTTTGTTAGACTTATATTAAAGTTATTTTTCTCAGTTAAGAAATATATGATTGAAATGCTTATCAGCATGTCCTTGAGGTATTATTGTACAGCCACAAGAAGCTTTCCTTATCTCTTTCCCTTCTTAAGTAGACAAACATTTTAGACCAAATATGATTGTGATATTTACTTGATCACAAGTCTTCCGCAAGCTTCACTGCTATCTATAGAATGAGATATCTGCACTTATGTGTCATCCTGCCTCCCCTCTGGGACATCACTTCTTTCCTGCCTATACATTTGAAAGATATCATCATTGGAAGTCAGTTTGGTTGTCTTCTTCACCGTATGTAATTTCTATTATGTTGTCTGAAACATTATAAATGACTGAATTTTTAGTTGAAATAAACAGCAGTCACTGAGCATTGCTCATATTTGATTTTTTCTAAAATTTAATTAAGTATAACTAGGTCTAATTTTATTAGTACTCAGTTGCCCTGTGTTTCCTGTGAAGATGTTTTTAAATGCAAGATATGGGTCTGTTGTTTTACTATTCAGGAGTAATTTAAAATAGAAAAAAATGCAAGGAAAACCTAATAAGTATACAAATAATTTTCATTTTATTTTTATCATTTAATAATTTGAATTGAAATCATGCATAAAATTCCTTTATTGAGTGTGATGGATTGAATAATAATGGTCCCGTAGGCTCATATATTTGAATGCTTAATGAGTGGCATTAGGAATTATGAACTTGTTGGAATTGATGTGGCCTTGTTGGGACAGTTATGGCCTTGATGGAAGAAGAGTGCTACTAGGGGCAAGCTTCGGAATTTCAAATGCTCAATCCAGGTTCATTATCTTCTCTTCCTGTTTTCTGCCAGCTCAGGCTGCGGAACTCTCAGCTACCTATCCAGCACCATGTCTTCATGTGTCCTGCAATGTTACCTGCCATGTAGATAATGGATTAAACATCGGAATCTGTAAGCCAGTCCTAAAATAGAGTTGATACCACAAATTGGGGTATTGCAGAGTCTGGCCTTGCTTTTTTTTTTTTTTTTTGAATGTGTACTTTGGGATTTTGAATTAAGAATCAGTTGAATGCTTTAACTAGAACTTAATGGACCATACAAGTAGGAACATGGAAGACAATGGTGATGAGGGTGGTTTGAGTGAGGTGTGTGTGTGACTCAAAGGGTTTCACAGAAGAAGAGTATTAGTATGTGACCTACAGATCTTTCTTGTAATATTTTGGAGAAAACTGTGAGTGCTTTCTGCCCTTGTTCAAAAAAAATATGTCTGAGGCTAAATTAAAAAGTTATAGAGTAAGAGATTTAGTAGAGGAGATTTCCAGACAGCCTAGTATTGACCGTGATACTTGCTTACTAGAGGATAGGCTTATGTAGATCTATAAAGAAAATGAGCAAGCTAAGCAAGAAAAAATGCAAAATGTACAGTTTGAGGAGAAAAGGAGAACCAGGACCTCTAAAGGAGTCAAGTCCAATGCTCAAGGACATAAAAGGTTTAAAGAAAAACCTGATGATAAATTAAATTGTTGGCAAGACCCAACTCAGCAAAGCTTCCAATTTGTAAAAAGGAACTAAAGAAAAGTTTAGGGCTAGATAGGGTGGCACAAACCTTTATCATATCACTGTGGAGGGAATGGCAGAAGCCTCTGAGTTTGAAGCCAGCCTGGTCCACAGACTGAGGCCCACGACAGCCAACTTTAGACAGTGAAGGAAATCATTGAAAACTGAAAGCTCTTGAAAATGTATTTGAAGGAAGTAGCCATGTTACAGCCACAGCAAGCAGCAGAACTTGGCAGCTTTGGCCATGTGGTCTTGGGTTTAGAGTCAAGGATACAAGGAGGAGGTTATGGAATCTCCCCATATGAATGGAAAGCTGCTAAAGCCAGGCATATGACAGAAGTCCCTAAATGGAGGTCTAAAGAGGCCACGGAGCCTTGGAGACCCTATGATGTTGGAGATGACAGAGTCTTGGGATACCTGCAGAGGAAAGCAGCTAACAGGGAGTCAAACCAGACCAAGGGAAAGAAGTGTGTTGCAGTCAACAAAGCTGAAAGGAGATGGAGATCTGAAGAGCATTTTGACATCAGACATGGAGATAGAGTTTGGAGTTTACCCAGCTGTTTTTTGTTTGTTTGCTTGCTTGCTTGCTGTTTGTCTTGCTTTTGGTCCAATATTTCCTTATCGTGCTCCATTTCCTCCCTTTTGGAACCATAATGTATATCCTGTATCAATGTAATTTGGAAGTATATGATCTGCATTTTCATTTTGATTTTACAGGGGATTACAGTTAAGAGATTGTTAAGAATCTCAGAAAAGACTTTGAACCTTTAAACCATGTTGATACTGTTATAGGTTATGGGGACTTTTAAAGTTGGACTGAATACATATATTCATTATGATATGGCTACAAGATTGTCGGGACAAGGAAGTAGAATGTGGTGGTTTGAATAATAATGGCCACCATTAGCTCTTATGTTTGAATTCTTAGGAAGTGATATACTTAGGAGCTGTGACCTTTCTGAAGAAATTGTAGCACTAGGCGTCACCTTTGAGGTTTCAAAAGCTAAAGCCAGGTTCATTGTCTTCCTCTCTTCCTCTTGCCTGCTAATCTGGCTGTAGAACTCTCAGCTACCTATCCAGTACCATGTCTATCTGTGCACTGTCATGCTTCCACCATGATGATAATATTCTTAGCCTCTGAACCTGTAAACTAGCCCCAATTAAATGTTTTCTGTTATAAGAGTTGCTGTGATCATGGTGTTGCTTCCCAACAATAGAAACTCTAAATAAAATATTGAGATACTTTATTTTAGCATTAACAGTGTTCGAAATGAAGTTCCCTGTAATATATGCTATTAATTAAAGAATTGAGAACATAAAATGGTAGAGACTATTATGAAAATTATCAGTAACATTAATAGCTAGACAAAAATGTAGTTTAATGTTCATGAGAGAAAGAGTAATAAAACATAAATCTGTAGATTGCAATTAATTATATATATATTAATTTAAAAAATCACAAATATATAAAATGGGCATAGGTAGTTTCAAGTTATGTTATGTGTTAAATTTTAGATTTAATAGAACCCATTTTTTCAATCATATCTAATATTTTTCTGTCTTTTTTATTTATAAAATGTCATCATGTCCAAGCACATTTCAGTTTTTCCTATATTAAATTATTGAATTAAACACAGTTTTCTATTTCCTACTTGAGACTAATGTCCACTTTTACTAAATTTTGTGAAGCAATAATTTCTAGTCTTTTTTTCTCATGTACAAATGTGATTATTTCACCATAATTTATTGAAAATATTGCCTTTGTTTCATTCCATTATCTTTATAATTTCTGAGATATATGTATGTAGGTTTATTTTGAGGTTCTTGTTTTATTTAACCTTGATCTGTTTTTTTTTAAGAGCACAAAATTATATATTACTATGCCTCTCATCAGTTCTTGAAGGTGGACAATCCTTGGCTTCTAAATTGATAGTCCTTCATTACTCTGGTACCTATTATGAATCTTTTGCATTCTCAGATAATCATTATTATCAGTAGGTTCACAGATAAAAATACATTGCTAGGATGATTGGAATTGAAGTACAATCTATAAATAAATTTGAGAAGTGAAATCTTCAATGTACTTAATCTTTATATCCATGAACCCCAGTCATTTTCCCTTTAATTTCTTGGATTTATTTTATAGTTTTATCATTTTCCTCAAATAGATCTTAAGGTATTTCATTAGATTTATGAATAAAATTTCATTTTAAGTGCTTATATGAATAGTATTGCTCTTCAATTTAAGTTTAATTCCAATTTGTTCTTGACAGTTATTCAGTACATTAAATTTGTAATCAATAAAAACTTGTTTTAAATGTTTTATATAGTAGAGAATGTCTCTGTTTCATAGATTCTTTCATTTGTTTTGATTTATCTATGCTCATAAGTAAATTTGGTACAAATAATTTCTGAAAAACTGTAATATTACATGGAAAAAGAATTCTAGTAGGAGAGTTTAAGGAAATAGTAGTTTCTTACAACTCTTAAAAAAGTATGTGTGAATGTTAAAGCTACTTTAGGAATATCAGGACTTGCCAAGCTTTATAAATAGAGCTTTGCCAATCAATCTTTCTGTGATATTATGCCCCGACTGATTCCCAATTTGTTTTCAAATGGTTAAAGCATCAAATTATTAATTTCATGAGAAATGTAATAATTTTATGCCAAAATTTAGGTTGTATTACTATAATGTATATATTTCATTGAAATATTTTATTTGTATAAAACTGAAAATATTGAGATGGATTAGTTTAAAAGATAATTTATCTTCTCACAAGATAATATTTGTAATATATTTGTAACATACTGCCATTGTACTATCTACTTAATACTGGAATATAAAAAAATCACTGGACTTTGGGACACAGATAATAACTTATCAATTGATACCTTAGTCAATTAAATGGTAGTTATATTAAGGAATAGAAGAATTTGTTAACAACTAGAATATCCATTGTTGGTTTACCTGAGTATTGTTGCTTTTTTATTCTTTTTACTCTTTACTCTTTGCTCTTTAGGGGGCCAACTACCTACCTCCCAAATAAATACACTCAAAGACTTATTATTATAAATGTCCAGCCTTAGTTTGGCTTGTTTCTATCCAGCTTCCAGGTTTTCTTAACTCAAATTTTCCCATCTACCTTTTGTCTCTGGGTTTTTACCTTTCTCTTACTTCTGTGTATCTTACTTTCACTCTTACTACATTGCTGGCTGTGTGGGTGGGTGGATGACCCCTAGCATCCTCCTCTTCTTGTTCTTTCTTCTCCCAGATTTCTCCTTCTATTTGTCTCTGGCTGCCATCCCCACTTATTCTTTCTCCTGTCTCACTATAGTCTGTTCATCTTTTTATTAGATCATCAAGTGATTTAGACAGGAAAAGTAACATCTGCACAGAGTTAACCAAAATGCAGCAAAGAAGAATGCAACATACCTTTGCATCATTAGAACAAATCTTCTGCAGCATAAATAAAAGTAGCACATCAAAAAAGTAATATTCCATAATGTATCTCCATTTTTTCTAAATAAAAATGAAAGCTTTTATCTTTAATATAGTAAAACTATACACAACAAGAAGAGTTATCAAGTAAGAATTATGTGTACAATAGTCAGATCATTTGAATTTATTAAATTCAGTGAAAATACTCCATTATCTATCTTATCTTAGTGAATCCAATGTTTATATCTAATTTACATTTTAACTAAGGAAAACGGAAACTCAAATTATTTAGTCTTGAACTCCATCTTAGACTGGGAAGGATGTAATATTACCTAACAACAGACTGTTTTAACAGTCACCTAAAGTTCCTCCTTAACGTTCCTCAGTCTACAGGCATAGAGGATTTGTCAGACTTTTTAGTGAAGCAGGAAATTTGAAAGATTGCTCCACACTATTGGTGAAATTATTAAGGCCACTCCACGTAGTTAAAAGGGAGGTTTATTTAGTGGCCTAACTTACAAATGAAGGGATATGTAGGTTGCAGGGTCTGGGAAAGACGTAGCACTTTCTGGTGGTGTTCTCTGGAGAGCTCTGCTCAGTCTACCATCAGTGTCCAGGGTCCAGAAACCAAGAGAGGTGCATCCTGATCTCGGGTCTTCAGGGTCTTCTCTTGGCCCTGCCTTGTAGGAGTGACAGTTACCTAAGCCTCAATGAGGGTTGGAACTTCCAGATCAAAGCTGGAATGGCTACCCACTACACCACACTGTATTGGCAAAGTTCATCAGTTACTTTTCTCTGTGTCCTGAAGAATGTCTGGCAGACTTTTCTGTGAAATGGGAATCTTGAATTGCTCTTTTGCCTTGTTTTAGAAAAGAATGGCCCAGAGACATAGGGTAGAATCAAACATGACTGGCAAAAAAAATTTAATGAAATGATTCCTAATGTATTCTGCTATAGCCATAGGTCTGTGCCTAGCCCAGTAGTCCTCAGAGAGTCATTCCTCCAGCAGCAATAGGAGTACATGCAGAGACCCATGGCCAAACATTAGCAGAGACTGGAGAAGCCAATAAAAGAGGACAAGGAAGGGTTGTAGGAGCCAGAGGGATCAAGGACACCAGGAGAATACAGTCCACAGAATCACCTAAGTAGGGTACAAAGGAGCTCACAGAGACTTAAGTGTAGTGGGTAGCCATTTCAGCTTTGATCTGGAAGTTCCAACCCCCATTGAGGCTTCAGTAACTGTCACACCTACAATGTGGAGCCGAGAGAGGACCCTGAAGACCCGGGATCCAGATGTGCCGGCTCTCTTGGTTCCTGGACCCTGGACACTGGAGGTAGACCAAGCAGAGTTCTCCAGAAAACACCACCAGACTGTGCTACACCTATCCCAGACCCTGTTACCTATACCTTCACTTGTGAGTTACCCCACAAAACAAACCTCACTTTTAACTACGTGGAGTTGCCTTAATAATTTCACCAATACTTAAGTGACAGCCATGGAGCCTGCATGGGTCTGCACTAGATCCTCTGCATATCTGTTGTGACTGTTTAGCTTGTGGTTTGTGTGCAACACTCCCAGTGAAAATCAGGGTATTTCTGACACTTTTTCCTGTTCTGAGTCCCTTTTTCTCCTACTTGATTGCCTTGCCCAGGCTTGATATGAGGGTTGGTACCTAGCCTTATTGGTGATGGAGGACACCAAGAAAACAAGGCTTTCTAAACACAGCAGGATCAATGCACATGTGAACTCATAGAGACTGAAAACATGCACAGGTCCAGCGAAAGTCTAAGCCTGTTGGGGTGAGACAGGAAGTAGACACATGCCCCCTTCTCTAACCCAGAAGCTATCTCCAGTTGATAACTGGTCATGAAGGAAAAATTAGTTTTCTCCAATGGAGTCTCACTGGGTTTACAAACCACATATAATGGGAGTCCATATGCATCCAGTAGATATTGAAGAAAAAAATAATGAACTTAGTGGTATTTGTGAATGCTTTTCATCTCATAATGCTTTGCCTGGGCAGTTTGTATATTCCTTACATGATTTTTCTATTATATTAAGTTTTCTGATTTTGTGTTTTTAGGGGATCTCTGTGTTTTGGACTGTTTATATCTCTGTCCATGTTCCTTGTGCTTTTTCTTCAGCTCTTTCGTTTGTCTGTTTTGTCCTATTGTTTGATTGATTTATTTTATTTTATTCTGATTATTAAATGACTGTTTTCTATTAAGAGAAAGAATAAGGATATAGATTTGGGTTGCTGGGGAAATGAGGAGGATCAGGAAGAAGATGGGAAATGAAACATAATCAGAATATATTATATGAAAAAATCTATATTCCACAAAAAAGGAAACAAAACAAAATGAAAAATATACAATGTTCTAATTGAGCAGGAAATTTTTCTATTTCTATAAGCAATTAGTTAAGAAAAACAAAAATTTTTAATATATCTCTACCATCATTTCACATCATGAAAATATCAAATGATGTATCTTAAAATGTTAATGTTTTTTAATATTGCTTTTAAAATTGGTTTGAGTTATTGATCTGACTTTCAGAAAATCTTATTCCGTGAATTTTGGCTTAGGGTTAATGAAAAAAATTCTCCCAGATTCTGAAAGAGTCTTGAACAGTTTACAATACCATCATACTATAGATTAATCTAAAGTGGCATTTAAATAAATGCCAATTATAAATTCCTAATAGCAATGAAGTCTTACAGACACTGAAGATGATCTCTGTACAGTAGTATATGAAATAATTAGCTAAGTTTACTTGCTTATAAAATTACATATGGCCATTTCCTTAATATATATATTTGCCTTAATCTTTAAAAAATGCTAAATTATATCTCTATCAAAGACTTGTTTTGTAAAACAAGTTTTTAATGTTATTACCAGTATTTATTTAATTTGTATATCTATTTTACATACCTGAATACCTAGTTAATAGTAAATTTTCTGATATAGAATGGGTCTTGATTAGAAAAGTTTTAGAAAGCACTGGTATAATTTCACAAGAGGCAAACTCTGTTTGCCAGAAATTGCAAGCACATCATGTTTAGTAAGAGAAAAATGTAAATCTATTTGGTAAGACAATGACATCATGGATATTACATACGTATGTACATGGTAGCTCTCATACAATGTTCTGAGCATAAGCAAGTACAAAGAGGAACATAAAATAACGGAACAGAGTCATGAAGAAGAGAACAAGTCAAAACACAGATAGATACTTATAGATATTTTTGTTTGTGAAATTAAAAACACTACCATACAACATCTGTAAAAACACTATAGATTTCCAGTCATTGATAGGAATGTCTAAATGTGTCATTTTAACTTTGATATTTGTTTTAGAAAAAAGTTTATATCTTTGAGGAAAACATTGCTATAATGAATTGATGTAAAAAATCCCAAGAACCTTTCCCATGAGTAAGAATAAATGACACATACATTTAATAATGAAAGTACAAAAACTAAATGACATTAAAATCTAAGCTAAAGCAGAAAAAATCTAATTAGCTCTAAGAAGAGAAAATCAATTCAATGGCTAAATTTTCATCAGACTTGCAAAAAGAAGTAAGTGGCTTCATATCAGTCAGTCCCATACTCTGAAATATATCTATATCTATATCTATATCTATATTTATATCTATAGTCATTAAAAAACTTCCAGGAACTAGAACATATAGCGACCTCTCAGATGAGCAACCAAATTACATCACTCCAAAAACATAAATACTGGAGTGAGTTTCAAGCCCTTTTACCTAAAGAAAAAAAGTGCACTCTAATATGTTCCCTGAAAAGTCTCTGTGCTTGAAAACTTAATGAACAATATGATCACAATGTGAGGAAGGATGTGATATTGGATCATAATGGTAATTATGTCACAAACAATGCAGAATCAAAAGGAATTTTCAAGCAAAATCATTTTGCTTTCTGATATGAGGTTGGGATTAACATTCATAATGATAGTAATTAAGTCCATATTACTTATGCTTTATATTAGTAGAAAGTATGAGGGAATTTGTGAGGACAAAAAATAAAGGTAATAAGAGGTCACATGAGAAATCATCATGCATGTATGTGTAACAGATGTTTTGGTTGTTTGACAGCTAATAATGATTTTTCAACTTGACCAGAACTGAGACCAAATGAGAAGCGTGTTTCTGGGGCCATGTCTGTGAAAATATTTTCTATATTATTTGAAGGAAAAGAGACTTTCCTCAGAGCGGGTAGCACATTGTGACAGCAGTTTGGGGTGGAAAGTTTGTAGGAAGCACAAGTCATTAGAGCCCACTGCATTTCTCTCTGAGCTGCATGCATCTCCTTTGGCTTCCGCTGCTTTTCTCATCCTTTTCTCTTTGCTGATACTGAGGCTCAGTTCTTTGAC
>CABHPH010160774.1:0-17202 GCA_902168325.1 Peromyscus nudipes | reverse complement strand
TGTACAGTCATTATGCCAATTCTGTGCACATGCAGAATCCCCATTGTTTCAAATACTAACTCTACAGTATCTTTTGAATGAAAAGAAGTTATTTGAGTTGTTAGTCTTTGAAAACAGATGCTTTTCAAGAAATTTGGTATCAGTTTCCATATTACTGCTCTGGACTATCTTGGGGAGTCAGTATTGGGGACAGAAGAGCAGCAGGCAAAGTGCAGATATCATTCATCCTGTGAAATAAGAATACACCTTTCCCAAGAGGATTCTCATTTCTTTGTATCATATTTTTTGAACTAGAAGGGAAAAAATAAAAATGCAATTAATAATGTCAAAAACATAAGAATAAATAATACATTCAAAACACTGTGTTTTATAACTTTTTCATTAACTGATTTTTATAACAAATATAAATATATTAAGGTACATTGAAGATTATCCAGTGGGAATGTTATTTAATATATACTCAAAAATATGCTTTGATTTTATTTCAAAGTTATTTTATAAATTCTATGTAAATGGGAAAACAAATTGCAGTTAAACCAATAATCATAAAAATAGAAGTTTACCTTGAATTGTCCCTTCAATATATAATGAAAGAGAAACAAAAATTGTAGATATTTTTAAACAAAACTGTGAATGATAGCTAAAAGTCTCCTGGGACTTAAACTATAATGTATCTGGACCACAAAGTGGATTTTCACTTTCTGCTCACAATTGCTTTAGAAATCTGCCTATTAAAATATGATCAGGAGATTACATTGTCAGAGGTGTACGAAAATAAAAGATGTGAGCTCACAAAATTACAGCCTTGCAATTTCAGAGTAATTTAAGTCTGATATATTTCTTTTAAATATATTTTTTAGGCTGGAAACTATTCTAAATGATATTAAGAGTGACCTGAAGGTCCTGCAATTATTATTAACCAGCTCAGTTATATCCATTATTTTCCAATTTATCACATGTTCAAGAAGCAAGTTCAAATCAGACATTCCCTTGTGAAGAAAACTGGTTTTCCTAGAGTTCAGAAAATTAGATTACAATTAGTATAATACATGATTTCTATCTTCAGTTCACGTTTTATCCCTTTCTGTATCTGGAAGGCACAATTAGATAATGTGTACAGAATGACACTGACTGTAAAGTATTCAAAAAGATGAATTGCTTCATATAAATTAGAGATGGCAAAGCCTGATTAGTTCCCTTTAGGTTAATGCACCTGGAGAGTCCCTCAGTAATTCTCTGAAAAATACTACCTTAGTTATACATTAGAAGAAAATTACCATCAAAAATGAATAGCGCTGCAATTGGTATGTCATCGGTTCATTTCCATCGGATAAGGAGCTCCTTATAACTTGCCAATACAGCTATAATAGGTAATTATGCCCCCAAAAGCTTTACTTTTTAAACTAAATATTTAGAATGAATTTAAACCTTTAATTTATTATTAATTTTCCTTGCAGCCACATTTCCTTAATTAAGAAAATTCAGAATTTTGTATAAACTTATAAGGTGCTCTCTTGTGAGATGTTTACTCTTTTATGTTACTGGTTCACATCCACATTATTATCTTACAATGCTATAGAGAATTCGGGCCAATTGTAAAGAAACCAATGAGATCTGTTATGATTTGTTTAAAAAATAGCTTTATACTATATGTTTTCAAAGGATTGACTATTTATAGTAGAAAAAAACTTTTATTTTTACCATGTTAGTATAGTTATTATTTGGGAGGCTGGAGAGATCAGTTAAAAGCATTAACATCTTCTAAAGGTGGCAAGTTCAATACCCAATACTATTGGACTCTTAAAGCTGCCTATGGATCCAACTCTAAAGGATCCATTGTCCCCTCCATCATCTGTGGAAATCTGCACTCATGAACCCATATGCACATTCAGACACATATACACATGCGGAAATTTAAAATTTAAATTTAAATTTGTAACATAACTATTACCTTAGTTCAGATACTATAATGTCATTAGCTATTAGATTTATTTTCCTGGAATTTCCAGCGGATCACTTCAAGCAAAAGTTTACTTGAATACATAAAAAATATGGATATGGGGATTAAACTAAAATACATCAAAGGTGAATTTCTAAACTTAAAACAAATGTGAATTTCTGAGATTAATTCTAGTATTTAGAATGCTTTACTGAATATAGACATGGATTCATTTTGTTGTTACTGATAAAGATAATGCACAAATGTATGAGGGCAAGTGGGGTAGAATGTAGAATTGAGGAAATATAATATAACAACTTGAAATTCAAGTAGAAAATTATCCTGACAGTTCAACTGACTTAATACTAAAATCTTATGAGGCAGAAAAATTTTAAATAATAGTTTTATTATTTTTTTTTCAATTTGTAGAACAGTGTCTATATCCTCTTCCCTACTCTGAAATCCTTCCTGATCCATCCCTATTAATGCATGAAAATTTGTGGGTTTTTTTTCTTTTTATCTTTTAAGTACATTGTAGACAGGAGTTTCTCCTGTGTCCCTCCTGGTCCTGAGGTCCCGACAAATCTCTCTTCCAAGTCACACAGCTGCTTATAAAATAATCACTCAGAGGCTTATATTATTTACAAACTGTATGGCCTGTGGGTCATGCTTCTTGCTAGCTAGCTATTATATCTTAAATTAACCTGCCGGGCATTGGTGGCGCACGCCTTTAGTCCCAGCACTCGGGAGGCAGAGGCAGGCGGATCTCTGTGAGTTCGAGGCCAGCCTGGGCTACCAAGTGAGCTCCAGGAAAGGCACAAAGCTACACAGAGAAACCCTGTCTTGAAAAAAAAAACAAAAAAAAAATTAACCCATTTCCATTAATCTGTGCATCATCATCTGGCTTTTTGGCTTACTAGTACTTTTGCATCTTGCTTCTCCTGGTGGCACCTCCCAGCTACTCCCCAGACTCTGCCTTTCTCCTTCCTGTCTCTTTTGGGTTTCCTGCCTGCCTCTAAACTGCCTTGCCATAGACCAAATCAGCTTATTTATTAACCAATGTAAAAAAACATGTATTCACAGCTTACAGAAAGACATCCCCCAGCAGGGTATTGTGTTCAATTTTCATTGTTCAAATACTCTTGCTTCTGAGATTCCCCTCAGAGTGTGATTAACATCCCTAGCACTACACCATTAAAGAATACCAATTCTCCCTCTCCCAGTAGCCACAAATACCACTAGCTCCTAGGCTAGTGTTGACATTTCACACTGGCCTCTCTGTGTGCTTGGATTTTGTCTGGCATGAGATTGTCTAGGTCTTTCAGAATGCTGGCAAAATCACTGAAATTTCCTGTACATTTTTTTTCTTTTGGGTGTGACCACCAGACATCCATAAAAATATGGGAAGCACTAATTGGAATTGTTCAGTTTAAATAGATAAATAAGGAAATAAATGAGAAAAATGACACACACTGCTATATGCAAATATTAAAATTTGCATTAATTTTCATGTACTGAACTACAATACTATTAATGACATTATTCATTGTCTTCCAATGCTCTACTCTTCCCTCTGCTTTCCTAAATTGATATTGTAAGAGCAAGAGATCATGGTGACTTTAACATTTGAAGGGTTATGATCAGCAAAGCCTTTATTCTGAGATAGTGTTTTCCTTTTTGTTTTTTAAATATATACTCAAATTCATAATTTTCCCTTTTCCTTTCAAAAAATATGTAGTTGTTATAAGCCATATTGAAGATGCAGCCATCATGAGTTTCATATGAAAGCTAACACATAATGTTGGTCTAAAAAGATGAAAAGTGCAAGTGGAGCTGAAATTTATCTGCCAGTTGTTTATAGATTTTCCTATAATTTGCCACCTATTAACATTTGAGCATAGACTTGTGAACTTAACTTCATAAACCAGTAAGATATAATTTGCCACAACTTACACATCAAGTAAATTTGTTAGTTATGGTTTAATTTCACACTGTGATATGTTTTAAACACAAGAATGTTTTAAGATACATCTTTAGACTTTCCAACAGCAAAATCTTTTCTTTGTTCTTTTCACAAGAGTAAGTGATCCCCATGATTAGAGGCCTGAAAGATAATTATTGAATTTTATTTCTAGAAATCATGACTCAGAGAATATGTCACAGATAATTTCTTAACTAATTTTGCAGCTTAACCATTCAGCAAATTCTGATATACTTCCTGTCATTTGGAGAGAAATAAAATTTGCTTTTCTATAGAAAAGTGAGCCAATTTTAATATTATCATTTCCTAATTTCATAAAACTTCACGTTGATTTTTTAATAGCCATTATATCTTAAACTATGAGGTAAGGAAAGATTTTTGTTTTAGAATTAATATAGATATATTTTTCCAGTGAATTGAAACATATGGCATATACACTCTCTCAAAGTTTGAAATTTAAAATGGTTTTCTTGGATTTTAAATTTCATGGTAGTTTAACAGTTATACACTGCTCTTCAACCTTCTTTGGCACCTTCATTAGGGTGTATTGATCTGAGTACATTTCTTCTCTATGAACAGTGTTTATCTCGGAGATCTCTTGCATCTTAGAAAGGTAATCAGCTTTGAGATTAAGTAACCTTCTGTTTTATGAATCTGTTATAAACATCCTTTGTTTACCATGAAAACTGCTACTGCAAAGCTCATATGTTTAATAAAATTGATAGACAAATCTCTAGTCATTTGATGACTCATAAGTGTTTCTAAAACAATTTGAACATACATGATTTTAATGTTGAGTCAATGCAACTGATGCAATGAACCACTGTGATTAACAAAGCTATTGGCAACAAGATAATATTATATTGTGCATTATTTGCAGGAAAATCTATGTTTATTGTTCAGCACTCTTTACATATACACAATAGGAGTCATCATGTTGCATTGAAATTTACATTGAATTATGTTATCTTTCAAAGATTTTAATATTTAATATAGGTCTTAGTACTTACACTATAAGTGCTTTCAGTATATTTTGTAAAACTCATATTTTACACCAGAAATATATTATTTAAAAATGAATTCATAAGTTAATTTTCTGCATATAGAAAACACCACATGATTGGTGGTATAATGAATGCAGTCTATTGGTCATAACTTTGCTGACCAAATAATTTACATTCAATCGGTGAATAATGCATGTTCAAAATTTGTGCATTGGTTTTGAAAATCACATCTATTCAATTAGCATACCCTTAGACAACTAAATTTAATGAACATTTTGCACACAGGCAAATCCAGTGCTTCCTGCTTTATAACCACATCAACTTCATGAAACAGAACACTTACTTTTTAGGTGATTTGTGATTGTTTCATAAAAGTATTTTATCTCCATTTGAAGAAAATTACCAGTAATAAATTCAATAATCAATATATTCTGTGGTGATATTTTATTTGTATGTTAATAAATAAAGTTTGCCTGGAGATCAGAGGAAATAGCAAGCCATTTTAAGTAAACACAAAAATCAGACAGTGGTAGCACACACCCTTAATCCGATCACTTAGCAGGCAAGGTCTCTGTGTGTTCAAGGCCACACTAGGGAATAGAGCCAATCTTGGTGACACATGCCTTTAATCCCAGTACCAACCATAGAGACCTGGAGGTCTGTACAGACAGGTAGTGACAACAAAGTGAGGTAGCTGGGCTAAGAGCCAGTGAAAGGGCAGAACAACAAGGCAATAAAGGCATGGGTAGACAGGAAGTAGCTCACTTTGGAAGTTGCGGCTTGGTGAGGTAAGGTTAGCTGGGGGCTATTCCCATTACCCTGATCTCTAAGGCTTTCACCCCTATATTTAGCTCTGTGTTCTTTATTTAATAAGACTGCTTAAAAATTCATCTACAGTATTCTGTTGTATGCCAGGGAACTCTCCAATGAAGTTTTCACCATATTTCCCTTTTCAAACTACTATTCAGCCACTTGGAAAAGAATTTTCTGAGTCATGCCTGTGCACATGTACTTTGATTCCTATTGTTCATATTCTCCTCCTTACTTTCCAGCACCCCCCTCCTGCAAATCCCCTTCTCTTATTTATTAATTTAGGTTTTGTTTAGTGTCACACAGCATTCAGTCAGGACCCTTTTTGGACCTGAGTTTGAAACTATCCATCAGAGCCTGGTAGGTTCACCAATGAGTACACAACCAGGTACCATATTTCTTTTCAACCATCATCTGTCAGTTGCCAACATATGAGCAGTGTGTGTTAGGACCCCCTGAGGCATTTACCACCCAAGAGATAACTGTTAGAAGGGCTCCACTTCTCTGGACCCAGTGTTGGTCTGCATAGGTGAGCTGAGACTTTTGTTCCCATGTCCCTGTATTGCTTAGAGTCTGATATTTAACAGTCCTTCTCCCCACTGTCTGGAACAGACATTATTTTACCCCTTCATAGAAAATGTTGTGTGAGATTTAAAGTGGTGTGTGGTATGTCTTCTCAAAGGCTGACCCATCAACCATCATTTATTCTCAGCAACTTGTGAAGCCATTGGTCTTTTGATTTCATGTAACTGCAGCAATAAATGTTTTAAAATATCTGAAAGCCCTTTGGGACACTAAAGGGAAGAGAGGTGTGTTGGGGAATATTATTTTAAGGTGTGTTACTTTTGTTTGTGTTGAATTGTTTAACTCTGTGAAGCTGTGTTGCTGTGCCTGTCTAAACCACCTGATGGTCTAATAAAGAGCTGGATGGCCAACAGCAAGGCAGGAGAACGGATAGGTAGGGGTGGCAAGCAGAAAGAATATATAGAAGGAGAAATCTTGGAAGGAAGGTGTAGTTGTAACAGGAAGGAGAGAAGAAAGAGGAGGACTTCATGGACAGACCCCAGCTACACAGCCAGACAAGGAGTAAGAAGAAAAGATAGACAAGAATAGAGAAAGATAACAGCCTCGAGACCAAAGATAGACAGCGGAATTTAAGAAATGTTGTCAAGAAACAAGCCAAGCTAAGGCCAGACATTCATAAGCAAGAATAAGCTTCCTTTTGTGATTTATTTGGGAGCTGGGAGGCAGGCCCCCAAAAAAGAGAAAAAAAAAAAACAATGAACAACAAAGGTACAGAGGTTATAGCTTACTTGTATTAATCATGTACATGATGGAATTTGATATTTTGTAAGTAAAATTATAAAATGAGACCACTATGTAGCTCTGGAAGACCACCCATCCCATAACTGACTTACAAAACCGAGCTTTGATTTGTTTTAATTTTCCTGTGATGACTTTCTCACTTGAGCTTCATGAAGCTTACCTCATAGTTGCTCCATTGCTTAGGGTATCTGCACCCTTAGCAAGAGAGAAATGAAGATGACAAAGAGTATTTCTAGCAAACACAGCAAGTTTCTTCAAAAGTCAGTTAGTATTTTCCCCTCTATATTTATTGTAAGTTTCATGTATGTATACAATGTAATTTGATCAGATCCACCCCCATTCTATCTCCATCCTTCCCACAACTTTTTCTTCTCAATTTCATGTCTTCTATATTTTCAAAACCCATTGAGTCCCTTAGTTTTTCCTGGATTTGCTTGTATATAAGACCAACAACTCTTTCTCGCAGTGGGACTGGGACCTGTCTTTAGTGCCTGAGCTGGCTGTTTGGAACCTGGGGCCTATGCAGGAACACTTTGCTCAGCCCGGGAGGAGGGGACTGGACCTGCCTGGACTGAATCTACCAGGCTGAGCTGAATTCCCAGGGGAGTCCTTGCCCTGGAGGAGATGGGAATGGGGGTGTGGGCTGGGAGGAGGGCAGGGGGGGTGCAGGAGAAGGGAGGACAGGGGAATCCATGGCTGATATGTAAAATTAAATTAAAGTATAACATAAAAAATCTTGTAATAAAAAAATAAGACCAACAACTTCAGAATAGTAGCCTTTTTGGATGCTGTACTGCTGAAAAAAACTGACTCTCCTTCACAGGAGCCATCCCTCAGTAATAGCTTTTTCAGCTACTGATAGGATCTCATGAGGCCACCCCTCCCCATACAGGAACTTTTCTCTGTATTGATCTCATGAAGATCTTGTGGATGTAGTCAGAATCACTGAAAGTTCATGTAAAGAACACCCTTGTCATGTGCAGAAAGTAATGTTTCACTACAGACATCCACTACTTCTGGCTCTTATAATGTTTGTGTTCCTCTGAGCCTTGAGGATATGTGATATTGATGTTCCTTTTAGGATAAATGTCCATTTTCGTTCTACTGTCTGTATATCTTGGCTTTGGAAAGCCAAGGAACCAGCTTGACTCCATCAGTTGGTGATAGGTTGGTCTGGTCCACAGATGTGATCAAGAAAAACTATGTGGCTGAGATGGTAGAGGGCTTATCTAGATTACAGAAAGACCTTCCTTTATCCCCAACCCTCATAAACATAGGCATCATGTAGTACACTATAAATACCTTCATGCAGGGACTGAAGGTAGGAGAATCAAAATTCAAGGCAATCTTGTGGTCACAACCAGCTGGGACTAAATACAATGATTCCCTCTTTCTCTCTCTCTGCATATATATATATATATATATGTATACATATATACATTTAGTTATTTATATGTATATATTTAAACATGTAATACATATATACAAGTACATATATATATATGTACATATATGTACTAATGATACAAAGGACTTTGCTATTTACTGTTACAAATTCTCTTTTCCTTATTCAATTCCATAGAAACAAGAGACATTGGAGTGATTGAAAAACCACTTTCAGATAACAAGTTTTCCTGTTATAAGGTCCTTAAACTTGTATCTCACCAGGTAAATAAATTAAGAGTTAATATTGATATGATAATACCAAGTATGGGTATGTAAACTAAACAATGTATAACACTTAAAACATATTACATATAGGAGGGGATGTATCTGTTATGCACCATCTACATTAAATATAGATATGAATGTACTGTAAGCATGTTTTCATGAGGTTTGGTGTTTTGTCCTTTCACAGAAATCAGCAAGTAATAAGTTGCACTGTGAATCCATCTATTGATTAATGAGAGGAGGTGGTGCTGAGACATCACACTTTAATTAAAACATTTTGGACTATGTTAATTTTTCTTATCACTCAGCTCAGCTTTGTTTGTGTGAGTGTGCCTGTGGGCGGGTACTACAATAAGAAGGAGAATAGCTCCATTACCATTGTTGTGTTTAATTAAAAAACTGGGACAAGGATAAATCATTATCTGTTCTCCATCTTATTTTTCTGTTCATTTGCTTTACAATGTTATTTACCAACCATAAATTAGATGTTTGGAAAATGTACTTACTTTTTAAAGCAAATATTACATATTAAAAGATGTATTTTATAATTTTACAATATACTTAAGAAAAAATGCTTTGCGTCTTACAGAGGGGAAGTGGTTCTCCACGACAGAGGAGGTGGGGGAGAGCTGGGAGGAAGAAGGGAGGGAAACTGTGGTTTGTATGAGAGAAGAATCTATTTTCAGTAAAAATTTTAAAAAAGAAAAAAATGTGTAACAAACATGATTCTAAGTATGTAGGTTTTCTTATTGATGGTACATTTTTAGTTATATATCAATGGATTATATAAAATATGCAAAATTGTGAACAATCTATCTTTTATATGTAGGAGGTAAAGCAGAGATGTTACAATAATACACTTTAATTGATTTGCTGTGGTATGGTCTGTATGTCAAATGCTCTGATTGGTCAATAAATAAAACACTGATTGGCCAGTGGCCAGGCAGGAAGTATAGGTGGGACTAATAGAGAGCAGAATTGAGAGAACATGAAGGTGGGAGGAGACACTGACAGCAGCCGCCATGACAAGCAGCATGTGAAGACACCAGTAAGCCACAAGTCACGTTGCAAGATATAGATTTATAAAAATGGATTAATTTAAGATATAAGAACAGTTAGCAAGAAGCCTGCCATGGCCATACAGTTTGTAAGTAATATAAGTCTCTGTGTTTACTTGGTTGGGTCTGAGCGGCTGTGGGACTGGCGGGTGACACAGATTTGTCCTGACTGTGGGCCAGGCAGGAAAACTCTAGCTACATTGATTTTATTATAAAGATCGCCTAGTAGTTTTTTATTATCTTTCTATGCATCAGAGTTATGCAAAAAATATATATTTCTTAAAATATCAGACATACATTCTGGACCATCTTCTATCCTCAGTCAACACATGAGCCTAGAGAGATTAGAACATGATCCAGGACTGTAATGTGTGCCCTCTGTTTTATTTCCCAGGTGATTCTAACTGGATCTAATTAAAACTGTATTTAATGACAACCACCTTGAGATATATTTTTATCACTTTGTGTTAATTTTCAAAGAACTTAAAAGATCTTAAAACTTAAGCTTTTTAAAGACAGAGTATCAATGCTGGGTTTTTTTGTATTTTTCATTTTTATTTAATATTTAATGCTATTGAATATATTTGACAAAAAATAATATTTTATGTTTGCTACTATTTTCTTCAAATTAAAATTTATTTCTCCTGGTATTATTTGATAACCGGGGTGCTTATCCATGAAAAGACTAATTATTCTCATCTGTGTAGTCTTTAGTTGCATAAAGTCCTTTTCTAGAAATAGGACAACTTGAGATTTTCCCTTTTCAGTGTTGGCATGTCTATTGGTGCCTTCATTGTACATATCTTGTCAATCTTAGTAGTCACTGCTAATGTGTCTCTCACGTCTAAGAGACACAGTCCCACAGCCGACATCCTGTTCTCTGTGTTTTAAAAAGTTTTAACTTCCCTTTTCCTGATGTTCTCTGAGTTTTAGGTGCAGGAGGTATTAGCCCGGAAATCATACACATACAGACAACAGTAAATGCACTAAAGGACTTGTATTTATATATTTATGCATGCATATACGACAATAGTAATCAAAGTCAAAAGGCCGTGAATTTGAATGAGAATTAGGAGAGGACACGTAAATTGTAGGTGTAAGGAGATTTAGGAGGGATGGGTGGGCAGAACAGGAAGGGGCAGGGGTTGTAATCATATGTTAATGAAAGTTTTAAAAATTAAGGATGAACAGAAATTTTTATTTTTCATTTAATTTTTTCTCCCCTCGTTAAAAACAGAACAGCTTTACATAATTGATTTTATAACATTAAATTATAAAGATACCAAACTCAAATTTGTTTCATACCATCTCTCTAATCTACAAGAAAATAAATAGAGTGTAATATATTGAAACAATAATGACAGAAGCACATTTCTTTAAAATAATAGTTTGGGCCACTGGACTCACTTGCTATCATCCACCTTAGTACTAAGACAGTGGTCAAAAGTCAGGCATAAGGTTTAATTTCAAGTTGTTCAATGAAATGATTTCTTAATCAAACAATGTTATACTCTCATGTAGCATCCTATAATAGATTGACTATGGCTTGGGTAGGTTTTAATAATGACAATAACTACAAAAAAATCAAATGTGCTTGCAATTCTCTGGCCTTTGCTGTTTTTCTAATGTCTTAATATTCAATTTGTAGGAGATGATCAGCCTCACTATTAACAAGTGTAAACTATTGACCATTACTGTAGTTTCATCTGTTTGTAAATCCAAAAGACTATTGTCTACCACTTGTGCAATATACTATGTTTCTCTCAGAAATTGCCAACATTTTCTTATTATCAAATACTAGCTGAAAAGTCTTGAATCATACATTTCTGGTTGTGGAGGAGACATCATACTGAAGATAATTTCTGCTGTACAGATTGACCTTGAGATAGTGACAGATGATGCAATAAATATTGAAATACTGTTCTTCTTTTTAAAAGGAAGAAAAAATAGAATTCCATGAATTCTGTAATAAACAAATCCTATATCAGATAGCTGCCTATCCCAGGGACAAAGATAATCCATTACATAATAACTTCCCCTATTTTCTACGATTATCTTGGTTGTACTTTTTAAATGCCTTTTTTATTCATATATCTTAGGTATTCATAGAGCATTCTTAGAAAAATATCATCTTTAATATTCCTCACATACTTTCTTCTCATTGAGATGGGAAATCAGAAAAATTTGAAACACTCATATAGTGTTCAGTAAAGAGTACTAAAACATTTCTTGCCATAAGTGTTTAAAATATTTGGTGCATTTTCCTTTAATCAAATTTTTATGGTCTATTACTCAAAATACAAATTTAAAAAACTTTGTAAAATTGCTTTCTTCAAAGTTATATACCAATATATTGGAGTTTTCAGATTCAAATATCTCTGAAATATCCCTTGAGTTATTTCCTCTTAGACATCAAGCTGTCAATATTATTTTTATTCATCAGAACTCTTTCAGTGATTCTCAGCCTTCCTAATGCTGTGACCCTTTAATACAGTTCCTCATGTTGTGGTGACTACTCAGCCATAAAATTATTTTTGTTGCTACTTCATAACTGTGATTTTGTTACTGCTATGAATCATAATGTAAATATCTGATCTGCAGCCTCCAGGGTTTGCAACATGCAGGTTAAGAACTTCTGTAAATGGTCTAGTAGCATTTTACTGAAGGCACTGCTCTATTGAATCAGTACTATCTGGAAATTTTAATCAGTGGAAATTCATTTACATCATATTTTGGAGGCTTGAAATCTAAAATCAACATATCATTGATGTTATTTATTTTTGTGGTCTGTCTCTGAAAAACGGCAATATCAAGACACATGATAACGCTAAAGGGGAAATTTTTCTTGGGTTCACACACCAGCCTGAAGAACTATAGGCAACTGATAACTGCTGAGAGACTGAAAATTAGCCTTTCCCCGCGATGAGTATCTAAATTGATTGTCCAATACAAAGTGGTCAGCCCTGTGTATACAAAACCAATACAAACAAACTCAGCAGGCAATAGTTATTTCTCTCTCTCCTGCTCCCTCTCTCTTTTTCTGTGTGTGGTTTTGTGTGTGTGTGTGTGTGTGTGTGTGTGTGTGTGTGTGTGGGTGTGTATGTGTGTAAAAGAATAATTGGGGAGGAATTGGATATCAATTGAATAATAAGGGTTGTAAATGAAAGGAGCTTGAGGGAGGGAACTTGGGAGGGACTTGGGAAAAAAGGGACAGGAAGTGGTAGAATTATATTTTAATAAAATGCATAAAATAAATAATAAAGACTTTTTTTTAAAAAGGAAAGGCTAAAAGGAGCCGAGTATGTTGGTACATGCCTATAACCCTGACAGTGGGTGGAAGCATAAGGATTAGAAGTTAAAGTTCATCTTCATCTATATAGTGAGTTTTAAAGCTAGCCTTAGCAATATGAAACAAAAATAACAATGGCTACACGAAAACTATACAAATGAACCAAAGCACAATACTCAGCTATTTCACAAAAGAAGTGATGTGACTTTAAGTGATGACATTAAAACAATTTTAGTGTCAGCCACATTAAAAACTAAAACAGAACAGACATCAGCTGATCAAGTTTCCAAGCAATATTAAATCACATCAGCAACACTGTAATACCCACAGTTAATTTTAATAGTTTAAGCATCTCTGACAGTAATGCTACTCAGTTATTAAATGCAACATAAAATGTTAGAATACATTACCAGTAAGTAACCTAACGTATTTAGAAATAGGCCTTTAGTGAAGAGGATGGATATAGGGAAATAATTACCAGAAATAATATTTCTCATTTATCACCTTTAGAAATAGCTCTTGCTACTGCAATTATGTGTAAAATATTACATAAGAGTAAGATATAAAAATTTTCTCATTCACAAAGTAAAATAATAACTGTCATGGTTACCACATGTTTGTAAGTAGACAGTGATGTGTTGGAGACTTTACTGTTTACAAGAGAGTGAAAAAAAAACGTTAAAGAAAATGTTTCTTCCACTTGATAATTCTATGAAGAAATGAGGAAAATGTCTGGGTTAGTAAAGAATACAATATTTATGTACATAATTTCAGATGCTTGCTCTCTCATCATCATTATGATCTTCATATTCCTCCCTTTCAACATTTGATGGCTGCCCAGTTCCACACTTAGACTGTTTCAAACAACAGTGTCATTAAAACAATTGCTAATTCATTAAGTTATTTCACTGGTGACTGGTTTTACTGATTGTTGCATAAAATCCTTTATAAGTGCATAGTGCTCAGTTGCTGCTCTTTTGAATCATTGTTTGAGACTTCATTTATATTCAAAATTTGCAAGATTTCCAGCATAATTTTGATTGCTGACTGTGACTACCAGAACCCTTTATTTTTATTCCTCTTTCATGTAGTCTTCCTTATTGAACTGATTTAGTCAACTTTTCTCTTTTTTTACTGTTTGTGTTATTGCTTATGTAGATTTGTTATTGCTGTACTGGAGATTGAAACTACAGCCTTTAACATGCCAGCCAAGTGCTCTATCACTTAGCAGAATGTCCAGCTAATGTTTTCTTACTTCATGTGCCATGATTTTATTATGATTTCATTATTAGTGTTATCCAGCATTTTGAAAAATTACTGTTTTATTCAGTTTAATTGAAATATTTTGACTTTGAATTTTAGAGTCACCTTTTAAATTTTCATTCAGTGTTGTTTATTATTTACTTAACCTATTTATTGTGCTATTATTAAAGCACCTGTAATGCACAGATCTGAGATAAAATAAATAACATGTATTTAACATTCAGCAAAAATACAGGGTAAGATTATATCAGATCTCATAAAATGGGAGAATTTATCATTTTTTCTTTTAAAGAAAATAATTGACAATATCTACATACTATAAATATTATGAGGAAAGAAATTTTTTATGAAAATTAAAAAGATATGAATTTGAAGTTTAGATAAAAGAAAAAACTTGTATATCTCAATACAAAATCAAGAAGAATGAAAGAGCTATAATAATTGTGTCACAGATCACTGGTTTTCAGGGATTATCTTAAATCCAATGGTTCAAGTTCAACAAAAGGCAAGTTATCCTTACATAATTACTAAAAATGATACAGTTGATGTCAAATTATCCTTAAATGGTTACTGAAAATGATACAAATCTTTTTGCTCTTATTAAAAAATGTCATCCTTTTTCTGTAAGACACATTGTGTCCTTTTTAACATATAGAATTAGTACGAAGTTGCTTCCTATTTCATCTTGCCCTCAAAAGAAGTTCATACTTAACTGTCACTGAATTCATCAAAATGTGCATATTTTAAATATCCAAATAGAATTTACTTGAATAAATTCCTGGAGTTTACTTGAAACTCATTCCTGGAGTTTTAAGTCAATAATAATAGTTAACTAAGTACTACTGTGAAATTGTGCCTCATTAATGCCATACAAGTTTCAAAATTAGTAATGTTATGAAACCTATTATTAAGTTCTTATTGGACTAATATTAAGAGATTGTAATATATGATTTAAAATAGTGGCCAATATTCTGGGATGAATATATGCTTGAGGTTTTTTATTGGAAAAGCCATCATGGTCCCTAGAACAGTTCTATACAGCTCACCTCCTAGCTTTTCAATCTAATTGAGTAGGTGATGCAATTCATAAGAACATATTACAATGCTACACGTTATGTCTGCTCTGAAACAATATAAGAGGTCTTGTAGACACAACCGGACTGATGCACAGATGAACTCACAGGGGATATAGTAGCATTCATAAGCCTGCACAGTTTCCAGCCAAATGGGCTTCCACACTGAGAAGAGGAAGTGGACACGGGGAATCAACCCTAACTAAAGTGCTATTTGCAAATGACACCCACCAACAAAGGAAAAATCTGTTTCTCCTTTGGAGTGGGATTATCAACTATACTTCAGTGCAAGCTGCAGGCCTAGGATACAAAAAAAAATGAACTCTAAGGGTTTTTGTTGTGGTTGATCTTGTGTTTCATTTTGACATTTTTTGTTTTAATCTTATAGGTCTTTTGCTTATATTTTCTGATTTATACTTTTGTGGGTGTGAGAAAGAGAGAGAGACTATAAAGACAGAACTGTTGAAGAATAGGGGATTTCAGGGAGGAGTTGGGAGAGGGAAAGACTCACTAAAATATATTGTAATATATGCCTGTGGCTGTCAGAGGGGCAGCTGATGGCAATTGACTTTAGGGGATCAGCCCACCAGGAAACAAAACCCTGATGGGTAAATCTCTAATAGGCAAGACCACCAGATCATAGACCCAAGAATGTCTTTTGCTTCTGCTGCACCTTCACATGTTTGCCCCTGCCATCTTTCTCTGGTATCTGACATGGTGTGAATGTGTTGGGGGAGATTCCCCACTGCCAATAATGTACTGTGTTTATAGAAATATCCTGATCTACTGGGTATTTTTACCTGTGGATTATTATGAAGATGATTTCTTCTGAAGCTATACTGTCTAATTGCTAACAATAATCTTAGTTTAATAGAGTTTTGATAATAAAAAAATAAAACAGGAAGTGTCACACAGCTACAACACATGTGTTTCTATCTGTATGGACTATGGCTTTGGTTATTGATTAAAAAAAATAGTTGAGTCCCAATAGCCCAGCTAGTTTAAATTCCTCTTATTTATCATTGTGAAGTGTGTTCACAGGTTTTGGAGTGCATCATAGCTGAAACAAAGCTTTGAAAATAACTTAAAATTAGACTAAGGTGTTTTGTTAAACAGCTTTGAGGTGAAAAACCCAAGAAGACAATCTAACGTTTTAGAAAGGCACATAATTGAGTGAGGAACTCTTTAAGATCAGGAAAAAAGAACAAAACATTTCAATTATCATTAGCTGGTGAACCTTTCTTGCTAGGATGACCAAAGGTGATGATTAATTCCTTATACCCATTTCTGCCCTCAATCTCCTGATATGTGTGTGTGTGTGTGTATAAAACTACTGATAAGTGGGTTATACACTAAAGATTTAAAGTAAGTTGATTGGTTGTTTTTCATGCATAAGAGTTTATGTTTGTGATTCCTTTAACATTCCCTATAAGATTACCTTTCAAGATAAGTAATGAATTGATTGGTCCTTTCTTTGTAACTGCAGAATGCAGCCTGCCGGTAAAAAAACTGACTGAGAATACTTTGCTTATTTACACTCTGTTAAGCCATAACAAGTTGCTTGAGTATGAATGTATGTGGGTTCTTGGGGATAATTTGTTTTTGACCAGTAATACATAAAATATTAAATCATATAAGAGAAATGAAAAACATGTGTTTTACTTGTACTCATTGTAATTATTCACTTGAAAAACAGAATGTAACAACAATATAATTTCTATATTGCCTAAAAGATTTTGTTGGGGTATATAAGCTGTAGAGGAAAAATAAAGATGGATTTAGAAGAAA
>CABHPH010160773.1:0-35771 GCA_902168325.1 Peromyscus nudipes | reverse complement strand
ACACACACACACACACACACACACACACAAACACAAACACTCACACATACACACTCACTTACTAAATAAATCCATTAAGTGATGCCAGTAAGTTCTTGTGTTTAGGGTTGATCACTTGAATGGATAACGTACCAGGAGACTTTTCTCTGGGAAAAAAAAAAAAAAAAGGATTTCCCCGTTTTCATCAGCTGTTGATTGACTGTAGCTGCTTTTCTTATGATTTTTTAAATTTAAATGTATTTTGAAGATTATATCAGGATTATATCATTCCCATTTTCCTTTCGCTCCTCCAACCCCTGTCCCCCAAGCACCCCTTTGCTCCCTTTAAAATTGGTGATGTGTTTTTAATGCAACAACATGTGCCTGTTTTGTATATGAACACTAGCAATATTTTGGTGGCTCTGAGCATAATATCTTATGTGCAGTATTATACAGAAGAGACTGCATGATTGCAATACTTTGGAATGTATAACAGAATTTTAAGCATTTAATGAAGCTTTGAAGGGATTAAAAGTAGAGGTACACTTTATGACTCTGATCTAGGCCTGCAACTGAGATATCTTTCTCCTTAAGTTCTAGTAAGGCAGAGCCAGTTGAGTAATGGTTTCTGTGGTGTCAGTGGACAAGGCAGTGGGCACATTTGTGACAGGAAGGCATAGGTGCTTACCTTCAGCTGAACATTAAAGGGATTAGTGTGATCTCTACAGGGATGAAGCAATTGACACCTTCTGGCACTACTAATTATGCTGTGAGCAAATGTCAAAGACACAAGAAGTCAATGATGAAGAGAAAGATGTAGTTGATTATTTTGTTGAGCTTTGTAATTCTGACTGGGGTAAGATGAAATCTCGAAGCTGTTTTGATTTGTATTTCTCTAGTTGCTAGGGATGATAAACATTTTTTAAGGTACTTTCTAGCCATACTATTTTTATTCTTTGGAGATCTTGCTGTTTAGATCTCACTAGTTTTTGAATGGGTCATGTTTTTTGTTTTATTTGGCTCTTTGGTTTTTTTTTAAGTTATTTTTTTAAATATATAGTCTTCACATTAATCAATTGTCAGATGAATAGCCAGCAAATATTCTTTCCCATTTTGTAGTCTTCCTATTTACCTGGTTGTTTCTTTAGCTATGTAGAAGATTTTTAGTTTTATGAAGTCCCACTTATCAGTGGTTGGACTTATTTTTGATCAAATGGAATCCTATTCAGGAAGTCCTTTCCTACATCTACATCCTGTAGGCTACTGCCATGTTTTTTTTCCTAGCACTTTCAGTGTTTCAGGTTTCATACCTAGGTCTTTGATCCTTTTGGAGAGTTTTTGTGCTAGATGATAGGTATGGCTCTCACTTCATTCTTCTGCATGTGGGCATTCAGTTTTCCCAGCACCATGTTGAAGATACACCCTTCCCCCCCAAAATTAAGTTTTTAGTATCTTTGTCAAATATTAATGACTATAGTTACATGTACTTGTGTTTAGTTTGGTTCTTTGCTTTTGTCCGGTTGGTCTATGTCTTAGTCAACATCTCTATTGTGATGAAACACCACACCCAAAAGCAAGCTGGGGAGAAAAGGGTTTCTTTGGCTTGCACTTCCACATCGTAAGTCTGGACAGGAACTCAACAAGGGCAGGGACCTGGATGCAGGGGCTGATGTAAAGACCTCTGTAGGTGATACGATTTCTTGGGCAGGCGGTCATGGGCTGAATTAAAAAGCTAGCCAATCATAAACCTGAGTGACTCAGTCAGCAAGCAGCATCTGATACCAAGGTTGTTGTTCTTCTTTGTGAATGAAGTCCCTGGTTAGAGCTACGTGGAATACCCAGGAGACAGGCCTTTGAGTTCCTGTTTGATACCTGGCCCTGGCTTCCATCAGTGCTGGCCTGCAGTCTGTAAGCTGCAACAAGTCCTTTTCTTTCCTCGGCAGCCCTTGGTCTGTGCTCTGTCACAGATGAAGATGAGCAGTTGTTGAGAGGCTGCTCCGTGCAAAGGAGCACTGAAAGGAGGATCTGCGAAGTTGGCCTGTGTCTACATAGGATGTGCAGGACTGGCCTCTCCCAGAGACTCTGGGCTGATGACAGCAAGGTGTTTGGGAGGAGTAGGGGTGTTGATGAAAGTGTGATCATTTCTTTCATCCCTGTAATCTATTTTTTTAAATAAAGCTTCTCCATATTTAATTTTCTTATAAAAGTTTGTTCTTGATTCTGATCTGACAAACTTTTGTGCCCATGTGTCTACATACAACGCATTAGAGAATTCAGAGAGGCAGTTTTCTGTGTTACAGAGACAAGCTGGTACTTGGCAGAAGGGAGCACTGCAGGATGCTTGCTGACCGTGGGAAAGTCCACGGGTTGTGTTTTCCTGGTCCTCCCATGAAATTGACTCTATCCCTGATAGCCTTGGGAACAGATTCTCCCATGTGTCTCAGGCACCCAACATCTTGTTTTCCCTCTAGTATGAGAATAGTTGTTCCTCATCTTTTCTATTTTACACAATCTAAAGGCTAATGGAACAAAACTTTTCTAAGTATTGCAATTTAGAAGGTATGCTCTGAGAGCATGAAGGTTTTCTGTTGGGGAGGAGATGACAATGTCCCACTACCTTGGGAAATGTCTCCTCTGCAGCAACAACTTGAGCTGTCAGGAGGGAAGCCACACCCCTGTAGGAGGCTATAGTGTTACCTGATTTGCTAGGCGTGCTTTGTTCAATTTTTTGTCCTAGATTTTGTTCTGTGGCGACTACAAAGGCTTTTTGTTGACAAAAGAATATTTTCTAAAATGTGACTAATTTATACATGACTGTAGTTAAAAATCTTGATTTCCTCTTAAACCCTTGTACATTTATTTTCTTATTTTTTAAAACAAGGATAAACCATGAGATTAAAAATGAGTTTCCTCTAATGTAAATGTAAATTGAAAACTCTAAGAGTTATTATCAGGATCTACTTTATACCAAGTTAAAGAGAAAGAGAGAGACAGAGAGACAGAGAGAGAGAGAGAGAGAGAGAGAGAGACAGAGAGACAGAGAGAGAGAGACACAGAGAGAGAGACACACAGAGAGAGACACAGAGAGAGGAAGCACGATCCTAATTAGTCTTAACAACAACAGCAATAACAACAACAAAAGCCCTGGAGTCAGATATTAGTTAGTGTGTAAGCCGAAAGATCAGAGAAGCAAAGGAGCAGTCACTAGAGAGTTCTTACCTCTGTGAAATTTCATGCTGAATGGGAAGAAAGCCTGTCTCTAAAAACGCTCAGACTGAATGGACTCTGAGATCCTGTCTCCACCCACTTTATATTCTTGTCTCTACCTCCCTAGTGCTGGGATTAAAGGTGTGAGGCTCCTATGTGCTGGGATCAAGGGTATGAGATCCTAAGTACTGAGATCAAAGGTGTGATCCACCACTGCCTGGCTCTGGTTCTGTTTTAGACTGGTTCAATCTCGTATAGCCCAGGATGCCCTTGAACTTCTGATCTTCCTGCTTCCTACTCCCAAGTGCTGGGATTAAAAGTGTGTGCCACCACTGCCTGGCCTCTATGGTTAATAAGTGGCCAGCTCTGCCTTCTGATCTCTAGGCAAGCTTTATTTGTCAGAACACAAACAAAAATCATACAACAGAGAAATCTTTTCTTCTTCTTGTTACATTAGTTTATTTCATTCAGGGGACATGTCAAGTGTCATGGCATGCTTGTGGAAGACAGAGGGACAGTTGCTAGAATTGTTTTTTTCCTTCTAATATGTGGCTTCCAGATTAAACTCAGGTTGCCAGACTTGGGGGTGAGCATCTTTACCTGGGAAGCCACCTAACTGATCTCACATAAAAACAAAACAAACAAACCAAAAGAACAACTTTTTGTGAATTATTTCTAAACATAGTTTAGAATAAGGTCACTCTACAGCATGTGACCTTGACATAGTATATGTACTAAATAATATTTCCTATTGCTCTTATTTTTATCTCTGCAATTTTCCCCCCATAAAGCCAGTAATAAACATTCTAGTCTTTGTGCTGTAAATTCTTTGCTGCAACTCTTCATCTTTGTGGTTGCAGCATGACGGTAGACACAGGCCTTTTATAAACAAATGTGTGCACTACTTTTAAATAAGTCTTTATTTAGGGGAGAAGGTAGAGGGCCAGATTTGGTGTATGGGCTATGTTTTGATGTACTTGGGTGAATAACATTTTGGTTAGGTTTTTGTGAACACAGGGTTTCTTATTATGGATGTGAGGTAGCTCAGAGATTCACCATGACCATGAATAAATTTAACAAATACGAGGCTTTATCAAATACTGGCCAGGACTATGGATATTGGCCAGGACCATACCCTGAGACTCAAGACACTCAGAGTATGGCTTTTATATATTGTTAGTACAGGGTTTATAAAGGAAAGAAACACAAAGTTACAAAGTTAGAGCATTTTGCCGGTCAAATTAGCTCACATCCTGCGGTGCCTAATTTTTATAATAAACTTCCCGCAGATGCTCCCGTTATCTCGAGCAAGCAAGCAGTTTTTTTCCAAAGCAAAAGCAGTGGTTATTTCCCAGGACCCATTGTCTTACAAGAACAGAAGAGGCAGTAAAATTTATAACAATCAGCAGTTTCTTAAGATTATTAGCTCAGCTACTCCGGGGAAGTCATCTCTATTAGTAAGTTCTCTGATGGAGTACATTTCAAAAGTGAGCAGCTGAGAAGCTAAAGCAATTTTCTTATGGATTCTTTAAGTACAATAGTGTTCAAATTTTGCACATGTTATTCACTCTTACAAGCTCAACTCTGGGACGTGGAACAGTATATGGTTTGAGGAAACAGTGGTTAGAAAGTGTAAAGTCATTGCTAAATTCTGAATTTAGTCTTCTAAGGGTGGATGATGTGGGTGCTCGACGTGCCGGTAGAAACCTTAGATTGTAGAACAGTGACTCTTGACCATCCTACTTGTGAGACCCTTTAACACAACAGTTCCTCATGTTGTGGTGACCCCCACCCATAAAATTATTTCCTTGCTACTTCATAACTGTAATTTTGCTACTGTTATGAACTGTATGTGAATATCTGATCTGCAAGGCCTGTGGGGGTGTGTCCCACATGTTGAGAACCACTGCTGTAGACAGTATTGAGGGATGAGCTGCTCTAGAGTACCACATTCCAGCTTTCTGAAATCACTGCTTCTTCTGTCTGCTGTGACAGAAACTTAGTTTGCCAGTTCCATCTCAAGGCTCCTTTTTATGAACAGAACCTTGGGGTGGGGACAAAATACTCAGCCAAAAATCAGGATCTCCAGTCTCTTTTGCAGGAGTGATCATAAGATTCCTATAGTAGAAGCAGAGTGAACTTTCAGGAAAGCATTTACAAGGGGGTTGGCTTACATGGTCAGTGTCTCTTGACCTTTCCTGCTGCTTGGAGTGTTGATGTATTGGCTGGTGTTGCTTTTGTTATTATGGACTTTTGGAAAATTTGAATATAAAAGTTAGTCTTAGAGGGTGGATAGACACTGGCGTCTTGGGACTAAGGTGACTGTTTGGACTGCCTCCAGACTTTTATACATTGAAGGAGATCAAAATCTTATTCTCTGCTATGAGTAATGTTTCTGCCAACAATCCATACCAGATACGCCAGCCTCCATCCATGTTGCACTATGATATTAGATTTCTATCTACTAATCCATCTCTGTTTTCTGTCAATTAAGGACACAAAAAACTCATTGGATTTATGATCCTCCATATATTAAATCTTATATAGACAAATGATTCCCAGAGAAACACCCTAAATAATTACACAAGTGACTTAATGATTTAGGTGAATAATGGTTACAAAGACACAAATGCCAAAAGGGCTTGAGACACCTCTGCATCTGAATGAGATGAGGACTAGCTATGTCCTTGAAGTGGGATCAAAACCACTGCCTGAGACCAAGTCTTCTCGGCTCTGGAAAAATGTTACTCACTTGTTCACATTAGCCTAGTATTGAAACCAGGGCGTTTGGAAACATATTTTTTTCTTCTGGGCTTTGTTAATCTATTTACTGTCTTATGTATAAAGCTCCCTAGATCTATGCTCACCTTGGGTAGCAGTTCCATATCTTCTTGCTTTGTTTCTTTAAGAGTTTTCATCTGGCAGGCTGATTAGATTCAGAATAGACTGCAAGTTATGTTCTGATCAAAACACCAGAGACACAATCCAGTCCAGGAGGAGAGTCTGATGGAGGAGGTACAGCAATGAGAGTGCTCCTCTCATACCTCCTGAACACCGCCTGGCAGTCTCTAAGGAGCTCAGTGTGACAAGATCTCAAGGTAACCTCTGTGTTTGGCTAAGCCTGGATTTTCACTGCATGTATAAGTCACAGGAGCCCTTGAGTGGCACATTGAGCAGATTTCTCTCTCTCTCTCAAGTAAGAAGTTCCAAAGAGGCTGATATCTAACAAGTAAATTCTATTGAGAGAAGAAATTTATAACAGACACCCCCCCCCCATCCTCCACTGCCACCTAATTCTTACAGACGTTTATCCTCATAGTCTGTATAGTTGCTTTACCCAGATCAAGGTCAATATCTAGAATCAATTCAAATAAAGTTACTGCAGGAATAAGTATTTGAAAGTTATGTCAAAGAAGAATCTTTTAGGTGCAAATATCAGAAGATCTGACCATCAATGGGATAAACAAACAATACAAATCACATGGCAGTTGTGTTGAGTCAGGCAGTTGTTGACATCGGTTAGAAGCTCTATTATGTTAGTCTTCTAAGATGTTTGAGCTTTATAGCTATGAGTCCCTTGTCCCTTCCCTCAGGAATATGTAGAGGCTGCCATAGTCAGACATCATTTTCTAACTCAAGACAGAAGTAAGGCAAAACAGATAGAAGATATATTCCAGAGTCTTCCACATTCTTATTTGGGTCTCAATGGCTAGAACTTGTTCCAAAGGCCACCAATTGGAAGTACAATATATGAGAGGAAAGGATTGGCATGACTTTTAATCAGTTCCCAGTTTCTACAAAATCAACTGTAGTTCAAACTGAAGAGTTAAAACCTTCCCTGAGAATGTAAAGGTCAAATATTGGGCACTTCATGCACTGCTACAGTGTAGCACAGAATAGATATTTAATAAGCATATTGAATGCATGATGAAGACCAGCATGAGACAAATTAGGTGCCATGACACAACATTTAAGAAGACATTCATTATCAGAGTTGGACAAATAAATGTAGGATCAACATTCTGTGGTCTCGAAATTGAATGTTTTACACTTTGTGCTTCAGGCTCTATGGGCTCCTTAAACATTGTTCCCTGTCCTTGAATTAGGAGTCCTAAGACTAGTTGAATGAATAAAAAAATCAAGAAAATGAAGTTATGAAGTAAGTATTTTAATGATGATTGTGCTGGCTAATTTTGTGTCAAGCTAACACAAGTTAGAGTCCTTTTAGACAAGGAACTTCAGTTGAGAAAATGTACTCACTTGGTTGGCCTGTGAGAAAGCCTTTGGTGCACTTTCTTGATTGATAGTTGATGTAGGAGGGACCAGATTACTGTGGGTGGTACCTTGGGCTGATGTTCCTAGGTGCTATAATGAAGTAGATTGAGCAAGCCATGAGGAGCAAGCCAGTAAGCAGCACTCATCCTTGGCCTCTGTATCAGCACCTGTCTCCAGGTTCTTGCCTTTTGTGAGTTCTTGCCCTGACTTCTCTCAGTGATGGACTGTAAGATGAAAAAAAAAAACCTTTCTTCCTATTGCATTGACCATGGTATTTTCTCACAACAATACAGTCCCTAACTAAAACAATGATAGTTAGGAAATATGTCCCATCACAAACATGGGAATTAGTACTTAATTTCATTGTAGCATTAACAGAAAAAATAAAGAACAGATTTCTGAAGAACATTGAGCTCATAGCACCACATTGATAGGAAAGAGATGTTCTTACCAGTCACTAAACTGCAGTCTCTTGGTGGTGGACTTCACCCCTACAACTCTAGGGAATAGATTTCTTTTCTTTATAAATAAATTATTTTTGTTAAAGGGAGGAGGAGGGGTAAGGAAATGGGGGAGAGAGACCAGTAGCATATAGTGCACTCTATAGAATAGGATTTAGATCAAGCATTGAGCCTAGTCAGCCATAAGAAGAGCCGCCTCTAAACTGTTGTCTCTGATGTTAGTTTGAGCCATTTAGGTGCAATGCTAAACCTAAGACCCCATCACAATGACTGAACTTTGCTTCTGGAATCAGAAAGCTAAACAAATTTTTACTGAAAATGGTTGTGAAGGCAACCTAAAGTATGGCCATGCTCCTCCGGATGAAGTCTGAGGTAACAGAGGCAGGAGGGGATCTGGAGGGAAGGCAAGCATGCTTTCCTCCTCAGAATTGCTTCAAGCCCTCCCACTTTAATCAGTAGCCCCATGCTCTGTAGATTGCTTTTCTTCTCTATTCTTTTCATACTGAACAATGTCTTAAAACTACAGGAACTATTACAGGAACACTATGTCTTTTTTTTTTTTGAAAAAGTTTAATTCGATGGTGTGGACACTGAACAATTACAGAAATGTCTAAATTGGCACTTAAGGTAAAAAACAAAAAGCAAAACTATTGCTCGGTATAGCCGTGGGGGAAATAGGCTTGACAAAACTAAAAGGAGGGAACAACCTTTGGGAAAATCAGTACAGCTTTGCTAGCACTTGCTGTTCTTAGGGGCTGGGCTCATGTGACTGCCACCCAGTAGGATGGTTTTCTTGCAGTTCAAGTTTCCCTGTGACTCAGCATAACAAGCACTAGTGGGTAAAGGAAGACTGGCAGAAACCAAATGAGACCTAATCAGTCACTGTGGTGCACATCCCTGCCAGCCAGGAAAGGAGGCACCTCCTACCTCGGCACATATTTCCTGCACATCCTTTGCTCTGCCTTCCATTGTATATGTCTGTCCTCTCCCCTCTGCATCTTCCCAGACTGACTCCTTTCTTGTGGTTTTATTTGAGCAGGCCAAAGCTGCTCCAGTTCCCTTGACTACTTATCAGGGAAACCAAGGGCAGGGTTTCGTTTTTTGAGGATGCAGTAAGACATTTCTTTGGACTTAATAATAACCTGGAGCTGGGAAGTGGTGGCACACGCCTTTAATCTCGGCACTCCGGAGGCATAGGCAAGCGGATCTCTGTGAGTTCAAGGCCAGCCTGGGCTAGACAGTGAGTTCCAGGACAGGCTCCAAAGCTACACAGAGAAACTCTGCTCAAAAAACCAAAAAAGAAAAAAAAATAACCTGAATGTGGAAAAATTTGGTGTTTTAGGATGTGTGGGTCAATATACTAGAGATCTCTGATGATTGGGACTACTTTTGTGTTTACAGGCTGACTATGTAGTGGGGGAAAGAGGGAGGGAGAGAGGAAGAGAAGAATAGAGAGAGGGAGGAAGGGTACAAGGGAGGAAGGGAAGGAAGGAAGGAAGGAGGGAAGAGCAATTCAGTTTTCTGCCACAAGGTAGCACTAAACACAACCAATGAAGTGCAGAAGCAGAAGTGTAGGTCGGGGCCTGCGTGAATCTCTTTTCCTAAGGGTCTGCCTAAACAGAATCTTTAAGAAATGTTCTCAGAAGCAGATCTCTGTGCATTTCTACATCCTATCTGACACGAATGTTGGAAATCTAGGCTGAGAACTCTGACAGCGGCAGTCAGCTGTACAAGAGAGCAGTGGAATGAGACAGCCTGCACAGGACAGGTGCCATGGATCTCCTTTGAGAGGGGACTGTTCCACTCATCCGCTGCCCGAAATCTCCAAGTCCCTGCCTTTCGCTGCTCTGTGAATGTCCCTTCACCTGCCATTGTGGATGTGGGTGGGTGAGGGTGAAGAAAGGCAGAGGCAACCAACAGCTCTGGATATAGCCTCCTTTCCCCTCAAACCTCAAGCTCAGCCACTTGGCATTTTAGATGGATCTGTCACTGTCCACAGGGTCCAGGCATCACATTGGATACAACAGGCTCATCCTGGCTGTGTGTCCCATTTTCTGTGACTTCTCCACACTGTACCCTCAGTGTTCTCTTATATCATTTTTCTTTTCTTTTCATAGCCACCATCCTCCGCCTTCATCCCACACCCGTGTTCGAAGCACTTTGTGATGTCACTTACCTGTCTGGTTTTATCCTTCTTCATATTTCCCCTTCTAACACTCCCTTCCAATCTCCACCAGTCTTGCATCGTTCAGGAGTTAAGGCTTTAATGCAGCACTTCCAGAAGACTCAAGTTCAAATCTCAACATCATGTCAGGCAGCTCACACCTGCCTGTAACCAGCTTCAGGGCATCCATCTCTCTCTTCTGTCATCCTTGTGTACCCTCATGTATGTGACATACATGTACACAGACACACTCATGCAAATGTAATAAAAACATAAACATAAAAATGGTGTGTTTCTCTACTTTGGCTATTTACTTTTTTGCTTTGGCCAAAGCATGTGGTATATCGGCCATCTAAAATATATAGTGTACTTACTTGTTGCACATTCACAGTCCTAGCTTATATATATTTGTTTTCTATTATGAGTAAAATGTAGGCATCATTTCCTCTCTGGTGTCTCAGAAAGTCCCCATGTCAAAGCTGTGATACCTGTGCTCTTCCTGTTGGGATGAACTGTAGCTCAGTAGCAGGACTAGAGAGAGATTCTGGGCTTTGAAGGCTGTCTGTGGCCCGTGTTCCCCCAAACCTAGCAAACTGGGCAGAGGTTTGTTGAAGGAATGGACTGAACTGTGCCTCTGACAAGGGAACTGTACATATGAAGAGCCAACACATGGTGGTGCTGTGGTCACATGCGTGGGGAAGGAGTGCCTTCTAAACAGAGTTAAACCTGACAGTTTATACTGTTGTGACCCAAAGAGTCAGACACACTTTAACCGGGGTTGTGATGTCAGTGAAATCATGACATCATATTTGGAGTCTGCAGCGGGATGTGTTATTCAAACCTCAGAGCTCTGAGTATGTCTTGCCCTTCTTTATTGGAAATACTACTCTCCCATGCCTTCCTCTCAAACCCTACATCTTTCAAACTTTATTTTTCCTGTTGTGCTTTAATATGAGGCTTCAGAATTCAGTTTAAGATTCTATGCCATTCAAGATCTTGATTCTCCGAGTTACCCTCCCACTCCTAGCTTTGAAGAGGTCATAGTTAATATTGGCTGTTTGTTGATGGATCAAGCGACTAAATGATGAAAAATGATGGTTAACGTGGGCATTTCCTGTATCACGCTTGGCTGTAATCCCCCCCCCCCCCGAATTTATCAAGTCATACCTGCAAGTGTTACAGCTCTGGAGGGAAAGATATCCTGACTTGTTGGGAAGTCAGGCTATCCCTACAGCTGTGAAGGGAGGTATCCTGGATACCTGCAGCTGTGAGGAGAAGTTGGGAAGTCAGGCTATACCTGAAACTGGGGTGTGGTGGTGGGTGGTCTCCCTGCAGCATGTATCAATCCTGCTTCTCTCTGACAGAGCACCTTACAGATGAGCTCTGCTCTGCCCTGCCCTCCAAGGTAGCTTCCCAGTAGAGATATCTTTCTTCTTCTGCTCTGCTTTCCTAAAGGAATTTCCCAGCAGAGGCATTCCTTTCTTCTCAGCTCTGGCCCAAGGTGTTACTTCTGCTTCACTGGCTAAAGGGGAAACCTCTGCAGAAGTATAACAATCTGCTGGTCAGCTCCTGGGAAAAGTTACTTCTGCTCTGGCTCCCTCCCCCTTAAGGGAGCTTCCCAGCAGAAGTATCCATTTCTTCTTCTGCTCTCCTCTGCTCCCAAGGGAGATTCCCAGCAGAGACTGCTCCTGACTGAGGGAAGATCTTTCTTTTAAGAATGAGATTTATTAGGGAAGGAGGAATCCAGGAGAGTGGCTGCCTCTGTGGGGGTAGAAAATGACAGCTGACAATTGACCAGGCAGAGGGGCTTATATAGGGCTTCTGAGGGGTGGAGTTTTTTTTTTTTTTTCCAGGGAGAAGATTTTCTGCACAGGGATTGGTTGTTTTTCCTGATCAGGGATTGGTTGGTTTAGTAGGTCAGGGGCAGAGTTGGCTCTGGTTTCAGAGCCAAAGTGTGTTTCTTTCATGGGCCCTTTTTAGCTTTTGGCTCTACTTTTAGGGCCAAGGCATATTCTTTCACCAGATCTGGTTCCAGGGCCAAAGTGCGTTTCTTTGGCTCTGGTTTCAGGGCTAAAGTGTTTCTTTCACTGGCTTGGGTTTCAGGGCCAGAGTGGGTTTCTTTGGCCAGTCCCTTCACCCTGCAATACCCAGGAATATCAGCCTACATCACCCCTAGTAGAATCGACTTCCGAAGGCAGAAGTGACTGAAGTCTACATTCCCAGTGTCTGGTCTTCTCAAAGTCTATTTTGATTTTGCATGAGGAAGTGCCAGCAAATTACACTTTGACTTCCTTACCTATTGTTACATATGGTAGAGGAGAAAGAATCTGCTGGGACTCAACAGCCTAGTGTCTGTTGTTTGTCGGAACTTACAGTAAAGTCATTTTACCAGTCCATTCTTAGTTTCCTGCTGTGGTTTTAACGTGTCCTCCCAAATTCATGTGTTAGAAACTTAATTCCAAAGTTTATATGTCAACGACACTTTCCAGTGGGAGGTTTGTGATATAATTAAAGTTAAAAGACATCCACAGGGTGAGGCCTCCAGGATGGCTACAGTGAGGCTTCACAGAAAGAGAAGGGGGCCTGCAGCTGACATGCTTGTTCTGCTTGGCATGGGATGCCCTCCCTGATGGTTACAGTATGGCTTTACCAAAAGAGAATGGAGCTTGGGGCTGATGTGCTTGTTCTGCTATGGCATGTGATGCCCTCCATGACGCAGTATGAAGCCCCTCATCAGGTGCTGAGCAGACCATCATGCTGCGTGTTCTCTCATCTCTCCAGTCTACTGTCTCCTCTACATCTCTATTGTCCTAGTCAGTAGATAATGGAGGCTTTGGCTCAAACTCATATTCACCAGGGATGGGTTTGGAGAGGAAAAACCAAAGCCCAGTTTTGTAGGCTTTTGGTCATGGGCTCTTCCCACTGAAATAAGAGATCTGAGAACCCAAGTCTCGACTACTCAGGTCACCTTCTCTTATTCCTGAATATTTCTTACAGAAAAGAAAATCTAGGAGAGCAATATAGGGGTGTGTGTGTGTGTGTGTGTGTGTGTGTGTGTGTGTGTGTGTGAGAGAGAGAGAGAGAGAGAGAGAGAGAGAGAGAGAGAGAGAGAACTGTGTTTTTTTCTTTACTATAAACCTTGTTCAGTATTGAGGGGCATTAACCTATTAAAGAGAGTGTATGAGTTACTGGTAAGCATTACTAACACTCATATTGAGAATCACAGTGAAGGCAAAAGTAACAGAACTCAGCATTTAAACTCAAGAGTAGAACTTTAAATGTAGGATCAAAGGGATATATAGGGCATTGTAAATATTACACACACACACACACACACACACACACACACACACACACACACACACGGAAGCTGACTGGCCAATAGCTGGACAGCATATGTTTGGGTAGGAGAACCAGGAGTATATATATAAAAAAAAAAAAAAAAAAAAAAAAAAAAAAATATATGAATGTAAGCAGAGTTTTTGTCAGGATTGCAGTCTCCAAAATAAATGCACAGAGACTTAATATTAAGTGTAAATACTAAGCCAATAGCTCAGGCTTATTACTAGCTAACTCTTACAACTTAAATTAACCCATTTATCTTTTTTTTTTTTTTTTTGGTTTTTCGAGACAGGGTTTCTCTGTGTAGCTTTGCGCCTTTCCTGGAGCTCTCTTGGTAGCCCAGGCTGGCCTCAAACTCACAGAGATCCGCCTGGCTCTGCCTCCCGAGTGCTGGGATTAAAGGCGTGCGCCACCAACGCCCGGCTTAGCCCATTTATCTTAATCTACGTTCTGCCACATGGCATTACTTCTCCTTCATCTTGCATCTCCGACTTCTTCTCTCTGTCTGTCTGGCAACTCCTCTGACTCTGCCCTTTTTCCCAGTGTCCTTAGTCTGGTTCTCCTACCTAAACTTATCCTGTCCAGCTATTGGCCAGTCACCTTCCTTATTAAACCAATCACAGTGACATATATTCACACAGTGTAAAGGAATGTTCAAATATATATCACACAATTGGTTCAAACAATGAGTACTGAGAAATACACTATTAACTCCTACTAATGATCCATGCCATATGGCTTCTCCCACTTTCATATATACATACATACATTCTGATGTGTTCAAACTTAGCATCCTTAGCAGCTTTCTTTTGTACCTTTTCCTGGCCCCTTTCCTTTCACTATTAAGGACTTGTTTGTATGGAGGGAGAAGGGCTTCAGAAATATCAAAGCATGTTGGGAGATGACTGTACTTACTTATTGTCCAGAGTGAAGAGAGCATGTGTTTTTGAAACTAGATAAGTAAATTTTAAACATGCCAGGCACAAAATTGGCATAGTTAAAAATTGTAAATTCTAGGAATTTTGAGAATATTCCCTGGAGGCTGGACGAAAGAGAGATGTAAGTTTCCTTCTGTTGACTGCCCTGCCAGAGCTGTGCTGTAGGGTCTGAATTCCATTAACATGCTGTGGATTCTCCTTTCAGATGGCAGGGACAGCACGCCATGACCGTGAGATGGTGATCCAATCCAAGAAAAAGCTCTCCACAGCTACTGATCCTATTGAAAGACTGAGATTACAATGCCTGGCCAGGGGCTCCGCAGGCATCAAAGGACTTGGCAGGTAGGATGGTGTTTAGTTACTTTTCTATTGCAGTAACAAAACACTATGACTCATAAAAGAACTCATAAAAGAAAACATTTAATTTGGGGCTTATGGTTCCAGACAGTTAGAGTCCATGACCATCATGGCAGTAGGCAAACAGGCATGGCATTAGAGTAGTAGCTAAGAGCTTACATCCTGATCCACAAACAGGAAGCAGGGAAGTATAACTGGGAATGGTGTGAGCTTTTGAAACCTCAAAGCCCAGAGACACGTCTTCTCCAATAAGGCCACACCTCTTAATCTTTCCCAGTTCCACCGGCTGGGAACTCAAAATTCAGGCATATGAGCCTGTAGGAGTCATTCTCCTTCAAACTACCACAGTTGGGGATACAGTGAAAGGAAGTAGAAAGATCAGAATTGTCTAGGAGAGCATTACACCGACTTTATGATATTGGGCAAATCATTTTCTCTCAAGGCCTCAGTTTCTTATCTATAAATTCATTGTTTGGGAGAGCTGATCTCTGAGTCCTCATGGCAATGTTTGGTTCTTAGCCCCAAATTCAACAAAGCATGTGTCTGTTCCAAGGAAGGGGAGCTTCTGGGGCACTTGAGGTAAAGGAAAACATGCCTAGGAGTACAGACACTTGGAAGGACAAGGAGAGAGGTCCTCCCCAAAACTTGGGTAGAAGAAGGAGGTGGAGCAATGATTAAAAAATTTGGAAAAATAAGCATGGTGACATATGCCTGTTATCCCATCACTTGGGAGATGGAGGCAAGAGGATCAGCAGTTCAGAATCATTTCTGGCTACATAATGAGTTGAGGCTAGCAGCCTTGGCTACATGAGATCTTGTCTAAAAGAGAATTTGGATTTTGCTCCCAGTCAAGCTGTCATGTCTCGCTTGCCACTCTAACTGCCCATGTGATAACTCAATGTTCATCCCCAGTAGTATTCTATGGTTCAGGTGATTCTTCTTGTATTCCCTGATATTTGATAGTGCAAGTAGACTTGAGTACTGAAAATCCCAAGGAGACTGCGAGTCTCCTAAGAACTGATCTTATGTATTTTCACAAATTATAATGAATGTCTAAAGTAAGCCTGGCCTTGTACATATTTGGGTGGCCTCATGTGCGGACAAGCTTCTGCAGGTCCCATGGAGGACTGAGACTAAGAGAGTAAATGTCTTGTAAATGTGCCTTTCAGTGGTATGAGAAGATGTTTGATAAAGAAGTACAGGATGTCTGTGTAAGGAGAATCCGACCTCACACCCAGAGGCTTCACAAACTCTCAGCCAGGTACTGGGCACCTAGGGAAGCGCCTCAAAAAACTCCCAAGAAACAAATACACAAGGCACTTCCATGCCTTCTTAAACTAAGCTTGGCTCTGTTACAGGTTCAGATGTAGACATATAGACCTTGCTATTCATGCTCTCACAGGCCACTTCCTTTCAGTATTGTGTGGTTCCAACCTCTAAGTCCTCCATCTTGGGTTCACTTCCTCATCTTCAGTGCAGACCTCTGAGGAACCCTGACTTGTGTTCTGCTAATGATCATGAAATTGGATGCTTCCTGCTACCCACTCCATTCCCACCTTTTGTTACCACTCCACCTGCATCTAAACTAGCCCTTCCGCTGTGAGTTGCTATCATCTCACCCTGGGCTTCCCGTTTTACTGCCTTCTGTTTCCCTTATTGTTGGCCTTGATCTCCCTTAGTCTGTCCTCAATTTATGTAGAGGGAAGCCCTCTCTCTACTCCTGCCTTAGGATCTATTGAAAGGCAGGCACTCCACTTTTTTTCTAAATCCAGACGCCGGTAAATATACCCCCACAAATTCAAACATTCTCACCAATCTTGCCTTTGAAAAACCACTCTTTAGTCAGTATCTGCCATCTACCAAGCTGCAAAGCACTCATTCTGTGAAACATAATGCTTGTGGAACCATCTTTCCAAGTATTTATTCGGAAGTTCCACATCAAGATGATTCTTTTATCATTTTGGGACCTTTACTGTTTGACACAGAAGTCTGGAGAATTCAATAGTATATAGTCTTCCTTAAACACTTCCTACTAGCCAAGAAATATAGATAGCTCCTATTTCCATGGCTGATATCCTGAATTCACCATTTGTCTTATGCACAGCTGAGAGAGCTCATCTTTACTCTGTCCCCTTGTACACACTGGGCAAAAAAAAAAAATCCTCTCTTGAGCTCTGATTTATATCTTATATCAGAAAAGACACTCTAAGTTTATAACTAATGAACAACTAGTGAAATATCTTGAGTAGTTGCTTTACTACCCAAAGGCAAGATGAATCAGTCCTTTCTGTAAATGGAGCTACCAACACTCATCATTTCTTGAGTTGGCAAATTGAGAATTATCTTCATCAGTCCACCACACTGATGATTTGATTTCTACAGCATTTTGAGGCCTCCTCTCATATTGACATTTCAGATGCTTATGTGCAGACTCTCAACCTCTTCCTCCTGGACTTTCCCCCCTCCTGGACATTATCACTGCTTCATTCACTGCCAAGTTTCTGTATTTTAATTCTTTCAACCAGCTCTTCCTAAGGGTCTCTAAAATTTTATCTTGTTGATATTCTGCTCATGAAAGCTATGCAGTTACTTTTTAACATATAACAAGGTTTAAGCCCTTTAGAACTTAAGGAGATTAAAATTCTTCATATTCTTCCATAGATCCACTTGTCCATATTTATTATATCTCTTTTAACCTTTGGTAGCTATCTTCTTGCTTCCACAGATGGACAAGGGATGTTTTACAAACTACTGTTGATCTGAAATACTTCTCCTTGCCAGAACTCAGAATAGAGGATTGTCCCCCCTCTTCCTATCTTTCTATCACTGAATAAATTCCTAAAGGGTAGAGTCAGTGTCTCATTCACCTATGTATTTCATATTACAGTGTTTAATCCAATGTTTGGCAGTTTATAAAATGCCCAGCTGATGTTGAAGTTTGTTGAACAATCCAAGATGTGTCAGCAATATGTTATTTATTTCAAATTTATCTCTTAAAAAAGAAATTATCAGCTTGTTTGTTGTAGCAGGAAAGTTTATTCACTAACTCATCTAGCTGATGAATATTAACAGATTGTTTCCTACACAGTAAATTTATAAAAATAAAAAACATAGAGATGGACTCTGCCACCATATAGCCCATATTCAAGTCTGCATGATGTACTTATTTACTTATTCAATGTCCAAAATGCTCTTTCTAGTTTTTCAAATAAAATATGAGATATAAATGAACAAGTGTCTGGCATTTTATTTAGTTTTCTGTTTTTCATTGCCATTCAGCGTAAAAGGTTTCATTATGTTATTTTACACATCTGTATCTCCATTCTTATTCATTCTCCTCTACTGTCCCCTTGTGTTTCTTTACTCCTTCTTGCTGGTCCACTTCCTCCCTACAGCCCAGTGTCTGCTTTTAAGTTATTTGCATCTGAATCTCTCATAGTTACACAGAACTGGCAAAGAGATAATTGTAGGTTGCAACTTAGAAATTGCACATTATTTTAGCATTAGTTAGAAATGAAGGGTCAACAGTGTAGACTTTTATGGAAAAGTGAGACCCAGTATACTGTATACTCAAGTTTACATAGCTGTTGTTGCTGCAGAACTAGAAGTCAAGTTCATCTTTTTGAAATCCTAAATGATAATTCTGTCTGTTAGGATTCTAGCAAAAATATAATTCTTAGGACTTTAGTATGGGAAGTGGTGTATGCTGTAGAAGAGAAAGAGTGGAAAAAAGTAAGATCATAACAGCATGGTATGATATTTACAGAAAGACCTTAAACATCACAAAATCAACGAGAAGACATACCATTTCATTCATAAAAGTTGTAGATACTATGTATTTGGAATGGTTACATTCCTTGGCTATAACAGACATGTTTCTAAGCAGAGGTTTCCTGTAGACAAAGCAGCATCTACATAGTTTATATGGTCAGTGTGCATATGGTGGAGAACTAGAAGCTTTATTTATGCTTGATATTAGTTTCTAGAGATTTTAGCAAGGTTCATATGATTAATAAAAAAACAACTATGCTTCAATTGCTTGTCTATATTTTTTGGCATTTGTTTAAGTGAAAGATGAGGAAACTACAGATTTATTAGCAAACATGTATTTCAGAAAGGGTGACCTATATTAGTAGCTCTTCATTATTATAACAAGATACCAGGAATAATGAACTTATGAGGAGAAAAAGTCCATTTGGCTCACAGTCTCAGAAGCTTCAGTCTATGATCAATGAACTTCATTGCTTTGGGCCTGTGGCAGGGCAGGGCCTCAGCACAGGGTGCATGCAGTAGGGGTAAAGCTGCCTGTTCTTGGTGGCAGGGAGGCAAAAAAAAAGAAGCAAGCAGGCAGGGGTCAGGCAGTATCCTTTGCAAGGGCATGACTCCAATTACCTGACTTCCTTCCAGTAGACACCAGCCTCAGCAGGCACTATCAACCTCCATCAGCACCAGTGTACCTGACAGCCAAGCCTTCACACCTAGATGTTCAGGAGACAGAAAAGATAACTAATGTTCATGTCATGTAATTAGAGTCAAACAGTGCAATTGTCACCTTCTCTGTGTGTTTGTGTGTCCATGCACAACGTGTGTCCAAAGGTTTGTTTGCCTGTAGGAAATGCTAAGAGCCTCTGAGCTCGATAGTGAGTCTGAAGAGAAAAATCTCAAACTTTTGCATCTTCACACTTACACGTTGTTCTTTGTGAGTTTTTTTTCCATGTTGTTATCTTCAGAGTGTTTCGGATTATGGATGACAACAACAACCGAACCCTTGATTTCAAAGAGTTTTTGAAAGGGTTAAATGATTATGCGGTGGTCATGGAGAAAGAAGAAGCAGAAGAACTTTTCCGGAGATTTGATAGAGATGGAAATGGGACGATAGACTTCAATGAGTTCCTTCTCACATTAAGAGTAAGTATGTTCTTTATGTAGACCAAGCTGGCCTCGAACTCACAGAGATCTGCCTGCCTCTGCTTGCTTACTTTGATTTGTTTCCTTAAGTGGGGGAGGTGTTGCAGGGATGAGGGGAGGATATGGGGAGACCAGAAGGTGAACAGAATTGGAGTGTGTGATGTGAAACTTCCAAAGAGTCTATAAAGAAGTTATTATTATTTTTTTCTTAAAGAGTAAGTATGCTTCCCAACCCTTGCTCCATGAATCAGTGTTTTCTGTAGAGGAGTTTGACTTTCACATGGTTTGGGTTGACTACTTCAAGGTTTTGTTTTCAGAACTTGCTAGTACATTTCAGAAGGCTGTGGGCAGAAGATTGAACCAGATGAGGGACTTTCTGAAGTATCTTATTTAGTGGTACAGAAGCAATTTCACATCACTGATGGGAATATTGAATCACATCTGCTATAGCAGAGGCTCGTTTGCATGTGTATTCATCCGTGTGTGTATGTGTTTATTTTTATTTTTTAATTTATCTAGCCCCCAATGTCCAGAGCCAGAAAAGAGGTAATTATGAAAGCTTTTAGGAAGTTAGACAAAACTGGAGATGGTGTTATAACCATTGAAGACCTTCGCGAAGTTTATAATGCTAAACACCATCCGAAATACCAAAATGGGGAATGGACAGAGGAGCAAGTCTTCCGGAAATTTCTAGACAACTTTGATTCACCTTATGACAAAGATGGGCTGGTAAGTGAAGAAGATGAATCCAGATGGAATTTATCTACCCCCACTGAAATTGTAAAGGAGGAATAGGTTCAAAGCCTTAAAAAACCTCAAATGTTGACACCATAACTGTTACAAATAGAAGGAAACATTCCTTTGCGGCCATCTGAACCGTTAAAAATTAAAAGTTAAAAAATATATGTTTCAAACATGTACTGAGACAGACATATCTTTCTTGGTAGGGGATCCATGAGCTGCTAATTGCTCATCATGGAAAATGTGTTGTTTTGAACATCAGCCCATCTCATCGTTACTAGACTCCCCATATACAGCTAGTTGTATTCTCATGAATTAGATTGCAATAAAAGTGTGCTTCATTTTAAATAGGACCAAAGTGCTTGGAACAGATATGCAAGGCTTTTCAGGACATTTGGTTCCTTTTACCCTTGTCCTTAGGAGTATCATTTGCTATCACACTCTGCTGTGTGAAAAAGCAGCTGTTGGTAAAGGGAATCCCAGAGAGCAGAATTTACCCTGACTCATGCTTTGATAAAATTTGAGATTATCTAGCACACTGAAATTACAGTGAACTTCAAGGCAAAAGCCTCCATTTTCATTTTAGTTGCCTTCAACTATACAAAATGTTGTATATTGGAAGAGATGGGCTAAGAGCCCTATGCTACCTGTTTAAACACTATGAGGCAGTTTTTGTCTTAGAGGACCTGAGAGTTATTGTGATGGGGGAGGGGAGTCCCTCAGCCTCAGTAGCAGCAGCACCTCTTAACCTTTGGGTCATACCGGAAAAGATAAGTGGGACAGTGACTAGGAAGGGGCGGTGCTTATGGGAAGAAGAAACACGCCTCCTCCCTTCTAAAGGGAATTTCCCCTCCCTTTCCCATAAAACCTGGTGGCTTGTTTTATTATCAAGGGGCAGGAGGTAGGAAGGGGAAGTTTCTTTCCTGCTGACATTTCACAGTCAGAGATGGAGAAGTAGTTGAAGTAGTGTCTTGTAGGCTGAGGAATTGTGACAACAGATATAAAAGAGTCCCAACTTCTGTTGGGCAGTCAAATGTCTAGGCCAGAAATAACAGAACTGTATATTTCCTCTAGTCCTACTGCCTTTGATCTACCAAGATGTCAGAGAAAAATAGCCAACTGCCATTTCCCCTAATAGCTCAACTCTACATGAGTCCCTGTTGCTTCTGGCTCTGTCTGCAGGTGGTTCCTCCTTGTCACCAGGGAAATGTCAGCTGCCTTTGACTCTAACAAGTCCAAGTAACCATTTGTGAATCAACTGATTTAACGGCCCCATTTCAGCTCCTTCTGACATTTCTCTCTATCAGCCACGTTGATCTCTCAAATTCTCAAAAGGTTATTGAGGGTTTTTTTTTTTTGGTAGTTACAGTATTTGATGTTGTTTGAATACCATAGACCTTGCAATAATGTTGAATATTAGCTCTTCATTATCATTGGGTGTGTGTCTTGAAAACTCAGATTACTGGCTATACTGAGGAACCACGAAGTTTGACATTTGGGGAGATGTAACTCCAAGTCTTTGTATATTTAATGTATAATCTATTGGTGCTTGCACAATCCATATTTGAGATACTTAGATCTAGGATATTTAAAAAGCCTTATTTTTATTACTAAACATAATATATATGCAGCCTTATTTAGTATGACAATGAATATGAACAATGTGTATTGGACACTTATCAACTGGCTATTGTGCTAAGGGCTTTACAGATATCTTATTTAATAGACATAATAAATATCTTCATAAAAGTGGCTCAACCTTTTCTGGGTTCTGGGAATTAAACCCAGGTGCTCTTAAAGAATAGTCATTGGTCATAATACTCTCATCTCCTCATCTTAATAACATCTTAAAAACATAAGGAATTGTAGATACAAACAAATCTATGGCAAACTCTTTCTTAAAGACAATAGTTCCTATGTGGATGCTATTTATTTGTGTTTACAGATGGGTGACCACAGATCTACTATTCACTGAATTTAGTGTCATTTTTTCCTGGTATCTTTTACTGGTTTAGAGGGAGGAGGTTTGGGAATCAGTATAGGGAGACATTGTAAGTCTTGTGAATATTTTTGGTTAACTTACAGCTTTTTTTTAAAATTTTGTTCAAGGAGCCCCTGTAGTAAATGAAAGAGATATTAATGGTCCCAAAGACTGGTGAGACATATTAAGGTGTTACAGACTAGAAACAATTCTTCAGTTATTTATGAGTTTCCTTTCTTGTGATGCTTTTAGTCTTTTGACTTAGAGGTTGGCCAACTCCTATTAACTCATAAGACTTCCTTCCTTTTTCCTAAAAAGAGAGTCATCTCAACCATGGCATGGATAGACACCTCTGCTGATATTCCAAAGACAGTCATATGCACAGAGTGGAGAGCCTGGGGATGGGGGTGGGACGAGAGGAGCAGCTGGTAATGTTTTTGCTTACTCTCAGCCCTGAATGAGCAATTCATACCTTTAAAATGCATGCAAATCACATCACACATTTTACTAGAAATTGCTTTCTTTACCCATAGGAAAAATCATTCCTTGAAAAGTGAGACACTGTTTATCCTGACACTGGACATGGCTTGCTCCTGACATGTGCCAGAAGGACAGTATTAACTGCAGCTAAAGAACACCTACTTCTTATTTTGGGTTGGTCTCTGTGTCTGAACCAGCAGATACCAGTTCTTAAAGAAAAGATGACAACCCATGCCTCACTCTCCACTTAGGGTGGCTTGGATGTTATCAAGGCTTACTTCTGTCCTGAGCCCCTTTCACCACTGTCCTTAACTTGGTTTGGTCTTTACTTTTGTTTTAGGTCTGTTCCTCAGCTGTAGTCATACACAGAAATCCTTGGTGGTAATGCCCCTTCTCTTTACAGGAATGGAAGAGAGGTCTCCATTAACAAGAGACGCAAAGTGTCCTTTCTCTTTCTAACTTCTCTACTACAGGTAACCCCTGAGGAGTTCATGAACTACTATGCAGGTGTGAGTGCGTCCATTGACACTGATGTGTACTTCATCATCATGATGACAACTGCCTGGAAGCTCTAAATGCCTGACCCATGGAGACAGCCACGTCACTCCAAATGATCAAACCTCAACCCCCAAACTCAGAATGATATTTTATTTCATGTTCATTGCACAGCTTCTTCTTTGCCAACACAGTATATTTTCTAGGGCTGACATAAGAGCAGAAATAAAGTCACTAAGTATTTAACTGTGGACTTGACTCCTCTGAAACTGTTTCCTTATCTCAAAAATAAGAAGTGTTAAAGTTACAACTCTAAATTTTCTTACACCGTGGCTGTGTCATGCAGGTATTCAATCAACTTGGAATGTCTCTCTTGGTCATCAGTGAAATTTTGAATATTGTAACTATGACCTCGTTTGTCCAGAAAGCCAATATATTTTCACCTTTAAGCTAGGTGTGAGAATGCCTCTATTTGTATAGTGGTAAAATCTTAAAGGGTTTAGTCTCGATTTTGGGACCAGAAAGATTATATTAGATTCATAATTTCTGCAAGTGAATCTGGAGTTTCACTCCTCAGATCTATGGAAGCCTCCTTTTGGCAAATAGAGTGAACATGAAGATTGGTTTGTTGGTTTCTATTGGTTTTAAAAATACTGATGTAAGAGTGGAGGCCATTTTGTTGAATAGTAGACCTATGGCTCTTCAACACCTCCCTGTGGCTGGACGTGTGAGCTTGTACTGGACCCTACTATTTCATGTGGAGCAGTTTCACTGTGGTAACTAGCAAACTTTCTTTTGGTACAATGTTTATCTAACTCTTCCCTGTTGTCAGCCAACCATGAAGACAATTCTGTTTACCCAAAGAGGATGGGCGTGGCCCAGACTAGAATCATAGAACATTCCAAAACAGATTCTTCGTGATACTTGATGCTTTATGATTCAAATCCTCCTTCCAACACTCCTCTCTGCTTATATATTATTGACATGAGAGAATCAACCCACGAGGGACTAGTAGATATAAAGGAAACCTCAGAAATGAGAGAAATGGAGCCTGAAGCTGCAGCTCCTATTCTTCATGATCTGTGCTTGGGGGCCACAGAAAACATAGTGAGTAGATTCTGGTTGCAGTGCTGAGATGAATTCCTAGTGGCTTTTGTTGCTCAGAAGTCTTTTCTACAAACCCCATCTCTGGCTGTCTCTGTGCATTGGTTTAGGGACATGAGTTTAGTTGATGGTGTCTTCAAGATCTTCTGGATTTAGGTGGTTCAATAAAGAGAGTCTGAAGATACTTTGTAATTTTAACTTTTACTCCCATTATTTACTTTTTATCTTACACACTCCTTTAAGTTGAGATCAGGATAGATATTAATTTAAGACCTATTAAAATAGGTGTTACAGGATGAGAATTATATCAGTTCTTTATTGGTGCATCTTGCTTTGTTTCTTGTTGGGGAAGCTCAACTTATTTATCTTAATGGCTAACTGGAGAAGAGGCCTTTTATTTTGAGATTGGGCATGTCTTCATATCATAGAAAGCCAGCTTTCTCCCCATTAATTATACAAGCCATGCTTTCCATGGATTTACTAACTAGTCTTCTGTAGAGGACGGCAGGGCAACCGATACCAAATGTAGTGAGAAAATATTTAGAAATCACATAGAAAGCACAAATATGTAGGAAAGTATCATTTTTAAGCATGTGCCCTGCAAAGTGTAGCTAAGGAGAAGTCTGCTATTTCCTAAGCATGGTGGGTTTCAAGCTTACTGCTCTAGATAGATTTGTGTCATTGATTCTGGGTATGACTCATGTCTTGCTTAACGCAGGCTACAGAATGAGCATGTGATTCTGAGCAGAGCCTGGGTTGCAGCTATCAGCTCTGTCTCTTCCAGTGATATTTTGCTTCCTGTCTAATGAGGGTACAGGGTACAATGATCTGATTTCAGATAACTGTTTTGAGATATTTGTACACTATGTGAAGGTGTATTGCAGTGGTTGTTGTAATAAAAAGCGGAAAGGTTAATAGCTAGGCAAGAGGAGTATGCAGGTTTCCAGGGAGAGAAAGGAAGAAGAGGAGGAATCCAGGTGCACAGGAGATGCCAGGAGACCTGGACCTGGAGAGGAAACAGAAGGTACAAGATGGAGGAGAGTTAATACCACCATGTGATAGAATGTATATTAATATAAATGGGTTAATTTAAGTTTATAAGAGCTAGTTAGGAACAAGTCTAAACTGTAGGCTGAGCTTTCATAATGAATAAGTTTCTGAGTCATAATTTGGGAGCTGCCTGGCAAGACAGAAAAACACTCATTACAGATAACCCTTGTCTCACAGTGCAAATTCAGTTGCCTCACTTTCAGAGCTTTAGGTGCTGGATTCAGGAGCAAGATTCCACTAAGGTCTTCTCACCTTAGTGAAACAAGACCTCTTAAGAACCTAATGTCTAAGGAACACTGTACTCTTGTTTTTTTAATCTAATTTATGACTTCAGAATCTAATTTTTAAGGAACACTATACTCTTATTTCTGATCTCATCTATGATTTCTTACACATACAGTCAAAGACGACTTATTAATTTACTCTGTCTGGTAGTTATGGAAGGAAGAGAAAAGAACTATTTTAAAATATTTTCTAACAACTTACTGAACACTTTTCCAATTTATTTAACTTCTAGATTTTAAGCACAGTTCCATTTGCAATATGAAAAGTAACCACTTGGTTCTGAACGCAAGACACAAGAAAAACCTTCAAAGCATTTCTGGGAAGCACTTTCCTCCTGGACTTGGACCCCATTCAGGAAAGAAGAAAGGGTAGAATTAGCATATTTTATGAAATAAAACTAATGCATGTAAGCATTTCCAAATTAGAATCTTCAGACCAAGCCAGCCTTACTGATACTGAATTTGCACCATCCCTTTCATGACATAGCCCTGGGTAAGAGCAGGAAGAGACTTGGCTGCCATGTACTTGGATTCCATTCTCAGTGCAAATGAGAAACAAGATGTGCTCAGTTATGTACAGACTGGAGTAGGATCCCTGTCAGTCTGAAGGACAAGTTTTTCACTACTGTCTTGCCCTTGGCAGGATCTTCCAACCCCTGGATAGCGGTTTATTTGCTCTGTGTTATTTATATGCATGAACACAGTTATATTTCAAACTCTAACATCAGCATTGAAATCAGGAGTGGGTGCCCTCCACAGAGCCTGCCAACTGACTCAGTATGTAAAGTGACTTGCAGGTAAAAATATCTTGTTGATAATTATTTATTGAGCTCCATGCTCTTCCATGGAGTGTGGATGGAGCAATGAATTAGGTGCAACCAGTGGCTTTTAAACAAAACTAACACCCAATAGTTGTTAATAGATTAGAAGGGGTAGAAAGAGAATAATACAACCCCAGCACTGAAATTCCCCTCTCCATCCCTCATCCAGCCTTGCAAGCTAGACAGCAGGAACCCATCATATGGCACGGTGTAAGGGAATTATAAATCCTGAAAGTCTATCGAAACAATGCAAGCATAATTCCCTCCTATTCTTGGAGGCAGATAGTAACCTTATCCCTTCAGTTGTCTTGGCCAATATAGATTGCCTCATTGGACCATGAGAGTACAAGCAGGAAGTGACCCCACCATCATGATTCTACCTACAGTTAATCTGTTATGCTGATAGTTAATCAAGGAAAGAGATTAAATTGTCCAATATATTATTAGCTGGTGTATGGGTACTCTTCTACTTCTGATAAAACTGTATTAACATCTTGTGACTCATATATGCTCTAGATTTATGCAAATCTCTTTTGAGTACAGAATACAAAATACACAACTTCCAACTCTCCAAGTTGGCTGACAAGCTTGCTTTCCTGGAAATTATTATTATTATTTTAATTTAAAAAAAAATCTGTTGGATGAAGCAGAGAAAAGTTCAGTCATAGAAATGCTCATGACTCAAAGGGAAAAATCAAGATGTTGAGGGACTTTTAAATGAAGACTTCCTGAATACAGCAACAAGGTTTTAAATCTTAGAAATGCTGTGACTCAAAGTAAAAACAAATACTCTAAGAGTCTGACATATAATTGATCTGTTTGACAGATGATTTTCTTGGCATTGGTTTGACTCCTCCAAGTCACATCTATGAAAGCTGTGTACTCAGGTTAGAGCTGGCTAAGTTCTTTGGTTCTAACAGAATACCTCACCAAGTTAAGGCTTCAAATGGCTTCTTCTAAAATAGATGACGGGTGGAATCTGTTGAAAGATATATAAGCAAATGATTGACAGGGCTTCTGAGAACGTGGTTGTGAGAAGAATTCTTTCTGGCAGTCTGGGTTGATGCGGTGAGAGACTGTGGTAAAACAGTCCTTCCTCTCTGAGAATAGCACAGCCTTCTTGTTTAATTCTCACACCTGCTTTGCCAAAGCCAGTTTTTCCTTCCCCTCAAAAAAATGTAGTGGAAGTAAAACACACTGAGAATATAAGCCAGCCAACAGTAGCTGAGTTTCTGATATGGATTTCACATCTAGCAGTATGGTAAAGCGCACCACAGGAAGACCCCCTCAAAATGTCATGATTATTATTATTATTTTTTGCCACGTGTGTTGAATTCTTCTCCTAATTCTTCATAATAGAATCCACTGACCTTATAACTTGGCATTCAGACACTAGTATTGATCTGGGAGCATCTTACCCTAGAGCTTAGAAGGTTTCAGGGGCTGGTATCTTGGAAACGCTCAGGCTGTATGCAGAACTCATGACAATCAGCAGTCTGAGAGAGACTCAGAACAGAATGGGGACTGAAAATTGAGAGAAAATGATGGATGGCAGAGAGGCTTGCTCCTGCCAGGGCTCTCTTGGATCTTAATGCTTCTCCACTGATGGGATAAAGTACTTCAGAAATGTGGAGTGTTATCCAGTGGCAGGACATTCCCTTCGTTTCCAAGGGAACAGAGAAATAAAGTACCATTCCACAAGTTTCATACTTATTCATGTCTCAAATGTCATTTAGCAATATCATTCAAAATCCATTTACTTAAGATTATCATTGAAGCTGCAAAGTGCATGTGGTAAATCACTGAGAATTTCAGCTCTACTAATTGAAGTCATTTAGAAAGTGTTTGAGTAGAAATTTACTTTTATTTTATCTAAACTTAAAACAAAAACAAAGCTAAGTAAACATTAGTAATGTAACAATGCTTACAAGGGCTGTGTCTGACTATATCCATATGTTTATGGGTATCTATTTGGATATAATTATAATTATAATTATATTTGGATATAATTATAATCAGTATATTAGTCATGAAAAGGTCCCACATAGATTTAAAGCTGTCTGAGGCCATTAATAAGTTGTTATTTTATCATAAAATTGTAACTCAAGTTATTTTCTATACAGTGAGATGTTCCTATATGTAAACCTAATCTTGACAGCATTTAAGTAGAAATGGAATAAACATGGGTTTCAAAACAGCATTCTGCTTGGTAAATAAGAAGTTTGATGCTGTTTATACTGCAAATGCTAAATATTTTATTTAAAATAGTGTGTGCTTCTAGTGGTAAGCTCCATGCATATGAGGATATCAACTTGTCACAATGGAAACAACTGGGAAATCATCTGTAGTAACCAGAAATTGAGATTTCTGTGAGCTACCAGTTTAGACATAACTAATTTATAAAAAACAAACAAGCCAACATTATCATTTGGGCACATTCTCAGTGATTTGCCTTTAACAAGTTCTGATTTAATTTTTTTTAAATTAAACATTGGAAACAGCAACTGTTTCAGTAAAAGAGAAGTCTAACTGTTTCAGTAAAGTTTCAAACTATTTTCAAAGTATGTTTTCTCCCATTGGCTAACATGTTGCTTATCCAGGCTCCTGGGCTGTGCTTTTGTTTTTTGATAAAAATGTACCATTTTATTGTAATGAACTATGTGGAAGTTAACTGAAATGTATAGAGTTGGGGATAGGGCAAGTGTTTAATTTTGTGGCAACTTTATTCTAGCTGTGTGTGATGTTTTTATTGATGAGCTAATTACAGTAAAGTAAATGTGCTTTTATATTATTTATAATATTTATAAATATTATTGGTTTATAAATCATTTACAAACATTGTTGTTATGATGTTTCTGTTCCAGGTGACAGCATTTTATTTTGAAAGTAATGTGTCTTTTTAAGATGCATGATGTAATTACTCATCAAATTACTATTTTTATAGCCAAGAATGAGATATTGAGATATGATTTACCATTTACTATTACTATTCTTTTCTACTCTTCCCACAGGGTCAGACTATGCCCACTCAGCAGGCTCACCAACTTCTCAGCATTGAGTTGTGTTTCTAGGACCAAGAGGGAGAGAATAATTCTATTACTAGTACAAGGAATCAGGGTGGCCAGGAGGAAAGAAGGGAGGGAAGGTGGGAAGGAGGGAGGGGGAGGGAGGGATGGAGGGAAGGAGGGAGGGAGAGAAGCCAGGATCTAATTCCTTTTCTTTGTTCTCAGTGTCATTGCCCAGCATAGAAAACCCATGTTGATGTAATTATGAAAAATACACTTATTGGCAAGCCTGATGAGCTAGTTCCAGTACCTTCTATATGGCAATTGTTTCACACCTGGCTATTGCTCATTGGATAATATGCATCCTCTTTTCCAGAGTGCTCCCTCAAGGATCCTGTAAGGTGCTCCTTCCTCTAGGTCTATCTCTACATGTGTGTGGCCTAGACTCTCTTTCTCCATAGCAATTATTATCTACTCGTTTATGTTATAAAATCTTCATCTTAAAGTATAATCCTCTCTTTTTTATCCATAGAGTTTTTATTCCAGGACTAACCACAGATAATAAAATTCTTAAATGCTCAGGTCCTTTATATGAAACACCAATTTTGCTCATAAACTACATGCATCTTGTACATGTACAGTATAGACATAATTCAGTTTACTCTGAATTCTTCCAATAAAACCTGAGTAAATCAATAGACAGAGAACCCATTAACACAGAGGGCTGACTGTATTAATAATGATTATGAGTATGCAGTATATAATCCAGAACAGGATTGTCTCGTAGGACTGGCTATAGTGACAGAGCTGTTCTCCATCAGCATTTTCCAGTACTCCAGTTGCTGGCCACATAGAGTTGGTGAGCAGGGAGTATGGTTAGTGTCCTCAAGGAATGGGATTCTTTCATTAAATTAGACCTCATTTTAATTAGTATGAACTTAAACATTGTGGCCAATGGCTACCTTATTGGGTAGCATAGTAGAAATCCCTAGACCTTATTTTACTCTAAATAGTGATGGCTTGGGGAAGGAGGTTTAGATGACTGAGATGAAGGTGAGTCTTTGGCTGCCCACTGTAAATATCCCATTTCATAACCATTTTCAGAGGGGAAAGTTCTTCTTGGCGTAGGCAATGCTGCATTATTACCAGTTGCAAATCCCACCTATAGTGAGCATCTCAGGAAAAACGAAGTGTTCTGTGGCTCACATATTCTGACACTCTTTCTCCCCCCTCACCTTTTTCCTTCCTCAGGTTTCTAAAGAAGACTTCCTGAACTACTATGCAGGTGTTAGTGCTTCTATCGACACAGATGCCTATTTCGTTTTGATGATGACAAAATCATGGAGATTATGAATTTTGCTTAACCATCTTGTTGGAGGAAATTGAGAACTCTCAGAGAGCAGAATGAGTTTGTAAGGAGTCCGATATTATGGATCTTAATAAGATGCAAACCAGCTCTAGACAAAGAACTACAGGCAACTGATGACTGCCAAGAGAACTTACTTCCCAGGGATGAGACTTCTGATTGGCTAGCCAATGTATAGTCGTCAGCCCTGAAATCATATACTCTTAAGCAGCAAAAATGGGCTTAGCAAGTTGTATTCATGTATTTGTGCATCTGTCTATCTATCTATCTATCTATCTATCTATCTATCTATCTATCTATCTATCTATCTCAATAATAAAAGAAAAAGAGTCCATCAGTTTTAGAGGGAGGGAGGACACAAGAGGGGTTTGAGGGAGGTGACATGGAAGAGGTTGAAGGGAGAAAAGAGAGGGGGAGAAGTGATATAATTGTGTTTTAATTAAATATATTTTAAAAGATACAAAGTAAAATGTTTGAAAAATCTAGAATTTTAGTTGCAAGAGATCTCCAGTAATCTTATTAAGTACTGAAATGTATTCATCTCCACAAATGCTTGGGAATCTAGTTTTAAATCAGTGTGAAAGGAAGGAACAAATAAATGAAGGAAATTATGAACTGAGATTGGGAAGTGGTTTTTGTATAAAAATAAATCACTTGGACTGGATATTTCTATTGTAGATATAAATATAGATGCTCTCCACACTTGTGTTTTTCCTTGTTTTGATGGGAGTAAAATCTAACTGCAAAATTTCATGAATTTACTTATTCTACTGTTTTCTCTTGAAAAGAGAAACAAAGCATATTTTTAATTAAGAGATTTTTCTGTTCATTTTACATACCAACCACAGATTCCCCTGTCCTCCCTCCTCCCAATCCCCAGCCTTCCCCTGCAATTCACCCCCCATTTCCACCTCCTCCAAGGCAAGGTCTCCCATGAAAAGTCAGCAGAGCTACATTAAGACTACATTAAGAGCTACATTAAGGACTCCTTCTAAGTCCTCCCAGATGCCCTCCAGTATCTCTCAAATTCATGATCTCTTCTTCTTTAATTATGAAGAGGTACATCCAGTTGAGCCAGGTCCAAGCCCCTCCTCCCTGCACCAAGACTGCACAAAGTGTCTCACCATAGGCACTAGGCTCCAAAAAGCCAGGAGTCCAATCCATGAGAGAGAGGAGGGATTCTATGAGCAAGAGAACATGATTGGAAAAAGTACAGAGACAACTAGCCAAACTAGTGGAAACAGATGAACTATGGACCAATAGCTGAGGAGCTCCCATAATACTGGACCAGGCCCTCTGGATAAGTGAGACAGTTGTTTAGCTTGAACTATTTAGGGGACCTCTAGGCAGTGGGATCAGGACCTGTCCCTAGTGCATGAACAAAGCATATTTTAATTCTGAAAACTACGACTTTATTTAGTTCCAAACTTTAATGCAAGGTTTTAAACTCAGCAAATTCCCACGTACAAGAAACACAAATATATGAGGAAAGGTACACATGCTGGGGTAATCTACCAGGTCAGACAGTGGATTTTCACGGAATGAGACTACTTATCAGCTCAGCAAAGTAAAAGGGGAGTAATGGCTACAAAGCAGATGTGTTTTGGAGCTTCACCTTAGACTACAGAGATAGGTTTCATATCATCTGGAGAATTTTTCTTCCAGAATTTTATATCAGAGTACAGTATTTATATTATTTCCACCCCTTCTTCACTTCTCTAAGTCCTCCCAGATGCCCTCCAGTATCTCTCAAATTCATGATCTCTTCTTCTTTAATTATGATTGTTACACACACATACCCCCCGGCCCCCCACACACATAACCTACTGGGTCTATCTTATTTAATGTTTAGGGATAGCCTTTGGGATTGGGTAATTTAGTGGGGGTCTTGTCCCTGAAGATTCACCTTCTCTCAGAAACTGCTGATTTACGGTAGTTCTTAATCTGGGAGTGGGGCCTTGTGAAGTTGCTCTCATCCACATTGACATATTGACTGGTGTGGTCATGACACAGGTTTTGTTTACACAAGCATATTGTTGATATTGCATTAAGTGTATCTAAATGACTTTCAGGTACCCCACACAAATCTGTATTATAGTTTTCGAGGTTGAGTGAACTTTCAGTGATAATTTTCTTGATTATCAGAGCCAGATGAACATTACTCTTGTCTACAGGACCTTCATGGCGGAGAACTGGAAGAAATGAGTGGGAGAAGACATGGAAGCATACAGCTGTGCTTCCCATCCTTCACTGAAAATGTGGACACCTGGGAATTTTGTTAGCATGCTATCTCTGATTCAGAAGTTTAGGGTGGCCACTAAGCTTCAGTCATTTAACAAGCTTCATTATGATGTTGGTGTTTCTGATTATCAGAGAAGATTTTGGGTGGAGAAGGGTAAAAAGATTCCAACTGGTGTGGTTTTGGTGTTTGGCAGACTATTTTCCCACCTTTACTTGTTCATCATAGTTGATAAACTTTGACTGAAGGGTCACCTATCTTTTCCCAGTTTTTACAATTATGAGACTATGAAAATAATGTTACATATGTGTGGGTAGGAGAAAAATAAACTTCCAACTGGGGAAATTTTCAAAATTCAGTACTGGATAATGCAGACTCCTAGCTCATCACAATTGGTGCTAAAACGAAAGTTTGACCACTGACCAACTATGGCCAACTATGGAATTTACTTATTTTACTGTTTCTCTTGGAAAGAGAAACAAGGCATATTTTTTTTTATTAAGAGATTTTTTATTCATTTTACATGCCAACCACAGATTCCCCTGTCCTCCCTCCTTCCACCCCCAAGCCTTCCTCCTCAACACACCCCTCATTCCCACCTCCTCCAAGGCAAGGTCTCCCATGGGGAGTCAGCAGAGCTTGGTATTCCTGATTGGACCAAAGAGTTTCCTGATTGGATCAAAATAGTCACAGAGGAACATTGAGATTGGACCAAAGAGTTTCCTGATGGGATCAAAACAGTCACACAGGAACATTGAGATCATGTCAATCTCACCAAACAAGAGTAAAGGCCATCACCCAAATTTTTGGTGGAATTAAACAAACTCTGTTTTCTGTCAGACAAGACTATCTCCCTAAACTGGGGTTTGAGACAACAGCAGTGAACACAGGAGAGAGTGGGGTTTATATAGTTTAAAAAAAAACTTCAAGATTAGGGGGCTTCCAAGGGTTGGGGAATTTTTTGGTTATGTACGAATTTGGCTGAACATTTCAAAATTATTTGGCAGAACATCTTATCTTATCAGTATCCTGTATGGAGCATCCTGTCTAGATATCAGTCAGGATGAAGAAGTACAAAACTGAAGTCTTCCTGTCCTTAGCAAATTTAGCAAATATAAAACTAACCTATATAACCTCGCAAGACAATGATGTTCTATTTAGCAAATACTATCACCTGGGCCTATTGGTATCATTCCAGTACTTAAATTGGTGCTACAACAACCCAGTAGCAACTCTTCATTTATCTGTCTCCATGGAATGCAGGGATACATTTCTCATCTATCTAAATTAGGAACTTTCTTTCTGAAGGGTATTGAAATTATGTCCTTATCACAATACTATAAACTAGTTATTTATTAATGTTGGCAAATGAGAAAAACTTTATTCTAGGGGCAAATCCATCATTTGAATGCTAATTACAGCCATGAGAGATTTTTAGTCATTTGGATCAGAGCAAAGGCTTTGAATATTAAAATAAGAGTGAAATTAAGCTGTTTCATGCACACATCTTGCCAGTGACACCATAATAGACTATAAAGATGTTCACTGGCCTTTCTTTTTGAATATGTACCTGTAGAAGGAATGCTTCATTTTAATTTCATTAATATAAATAGTCATGAAATTGCTCAGGATACAGTCAACCTTGACTATCAGTGATGCTCGGTTTCTGTATACATGTATATACAATATACATCTTGTTAAACTATTAGTTTTTCATATGCTGAACTCTTTAAACCCACCTTTTTACAGCCATTGTTTTGTGAGATGGGAACTGTTTGGTGAAGCACTCTTAAGTCGCATAGGCAGAACCCTTGCTAGTATAATTAGTCTCACAAGATTAGCTTAATGAAGCTTGTTCACTGTGTTCTTCATGTAACAATACAAGACGATACCAAAAAGAATTTGGACTTTGAACTAGGCCAGATTCCATCTCTCAGTATCTTGATTTTGTCTCCCAGCTTCCAGACTATGAGAAACAAGTTAATTTTGCTGATGAGCAACCAAACCCATTGTATGTTGCTACATCAGGCTAAGCAGAATAAAGCATCTGCGTTCTTCTTAGTTTTATTTAAATTATAAAAATAATGTCAGTGTTTCTTTGAGATTATTTTCATGTTGCTTGGTTATACTTTAATGTATCTCTAATGAGCTAACCACAGAAATCAGCTGCTTTGCTTACATCATATCAGAAGGAAGTAGGAAATGAAGAAAGTATATTATAATCTCAAAAATAAAAAAATTGGAAAGTGAATCAATTTTATCTGGAGATCATTAACTAGGATAACTGATCCATTGAATTTTGATAAATCAGGAGGAGACATGTGCTTGCAAATAGGGTGAAGTAATTTAGTTAAATGTGAATAAACTTTACAATTATAGGGAAAAACCAGAGTGAAATTAAGATTAATAGATATAACATATAAGGTAAATTACCAAAAAAACACAGACTGCAAGATTAAATTTTCTTTTGTTTCAAGAACCCAAATGATAGACACATGTTATTTGCTTTCACCTGGAAACCCAAATGTCCAGGTTAAAATTCACCAATCCTTTTCTGCCCTCTGCTTTTAAGTC
>CABHPH010160772.1:6884-39236 GCA_902168325.1 Peromyscus nudipes | reverse complement strand
GTGTTCTGGGGCTGGGACTCTAGGCCTGTGCCATGTGTGTTCTGGGGATGGGACTATAAGGTAGTACCATGTATTCTGGGACTGGGACTCTGGTCACCAGGTTTATCAGGCAGGTTCCTTTACCACTGAGCAGTTTATTTCTAACCACTGTGACAGCTACGATTAAAAACAAACGGGCCGGGCGGTGGTGGCGCACGCCTTTAATCCCAGCACTCGGGAGGCAGAGACAGGCGGATCTCTGTGAGTTCGAGGCCAACCTGGGCTACCAAGTGAGCTCCAGGAAAGGCGCAAAGCTACACAGAGAAACCCTGTCTCGAAAAACCAAAAAAAAAAACAAACAAACAAACAAACAAACAAAAAACAGAACCTTTGTGTTTTGAGGTCTGCTGAGGATGGATTAACAAACCCTTCTACAATGTTGTATGTGCAACTTCAACTTTTGTTAGCTCTTTTCTCTTTTGTAAAAACAGCACAAGCACTGTAGAAAATGGAGAAAATACAGACAATTCCACAGCAAAGCAGAATATCAACAATAAAACAGTTACATTTAATCCTACCACTCAGAGATTACTCCCGTGTGAATTGGTACATGTATTTTCCCAGTATTACCAAGCATACGTAGAAGTACTTTAAACAGAGTGTACTGTACTTGGCTTTTAACGCTGAGCCTTTTCATTCAGAACTATAACTTGAGCATCTTCCCATTGAATTAATTATTCTAACACTACATAACTTCTCAACCTTTTTTTTTTGAGTTTCAACATACTGTACCAAAGTCATGATCTCTGTTAGGAAAGCAAACTAGCTCACAAAATGCTGCATGAGATTTTAGGAATTTTTACCATTTGAAAACTGTTTGTTTCCTTTCTCTGCTTACACCATTGTAGGCAGCTATACAGTCTTCTACCTAATATTTAAATGAATGTCATAACTTATTTCATCAGATTCTTGTAGCTGTTTTCCCCTGTGGTAAACACATGATGGAGAGCTTTGTATTTTTCATTATAATGCTCTTTCATGTCAAATCGCCACCTTGGCCTTGCCACTTGGACCTGAGGATGGACCATCAACAGTCAACACTTTTTCATCTAGAAGGAAGTGGGTAGCCTTTTGGAGATTTTACTTTTGAGAAGGGTAAAGACGGCAATACTGATACTTGGAAGTGTTCTGAAATAGTTCCCTTGTGGTGGTTTTCGGTGACGTGTTCTTTAAGAGAGTCTGGAAGGTGGGCTGGTTTCAACTTTGGGGAAAATGAATTTGACTTTTAAACTGTCCCCCAAGTCTTTGATTGGTGCGATTAGGTGATTATCATTCTGGCTATTTCTGAAAGGTGCAGTAAGTGAGAAGGTTTTCTTCTTGGCAGTGATCGCTGTGGATGTATGAAAACAAGCTTTCCAAATGATAACAAATAAAGCATCCATGAAATAGTATGGAATTTTCCATGACAAAGACTTGAAACTAGAAAACTCATGTATATCCACCATAGATCTGTTTGTCTATTAGTCCATTTTTTTCTCACTCAAACACAATACCTGAGGCTGGGTAACTTTTTAAAGAAAAAACTATTTCTTTATTTGTTTTTTGAGACACACTCTGACTACATAGTCCAGAGTGGCCTGGAACTTACTGTCAAAAAAGAGACATATTTAATGTCCAATTCTGGTCACTGAAGGCATTGTGGCATCAGCTCAGCTTTGCTGAAGACCTTACGGCAGAAGGTATCACAGCTCCAAGAGTGTGTACAACAAGGAGAGAAAACTTAGTCAGTCAGAAGCCGGAGAGCAATTCAGGGCTTGAACTCAAGCTTTTAAAACAACTTGTCTCATGAGAATCAACTTAGGAGTTCCAAAGAACTTTAATCCATCTTGCAAGTGCCTCCAATGACCTAAAGACCTCCCAGTAGGCTCTCCCCTTCTTAAAGATCCCACCGCTGAAAACAAAGTATCAAGTAGTGAGCCCTGGGAAACTCTCAAGCCATATCTAAGCCACAATAGTTTGCTTAAAAGACAATCTCCTAACTATGATGTTTACCTTAACGTGTCAGCTCAGCTAGGCTATGTCTTTTTTCCAACATCACTCACGTGTGTACTTACTGCACTTACGGACATCTGTCTGTGATTCCCACAGTGCGGCCGTTCTTATCTTCAGTAATACCGCGCTTCTTTCCATGAATTCACTCTCATGGAAATCTTAACAAAGTTTCCAGAAAGTGATTCTGGTTGCTTGCCTCTGGCTGTGAGCATGACTTGCCCACCATGGTCCGCTGTGGCTCTGACGAGGGTGAGGGGGACATTTGGAAGCAGTCTTCTACCACAGTGAGCACCGACTGCATCTCTAGCTCATAGTTTTTACACGCTTAAATAAGTGTCTTCCTCCTTTAGCATCTGTGACTATTTTCACATTTCTTTTAGCCCTGCTGTAGAAATTCCTTCAAACTCCCTATGTCTGTAATTTCCATGGCTGGAGAATTCAACCCAACAGGCTGCTGTTGTAGCAATAGAATACATGGTTGTAATTATTAGCATTTTGGAAGGTTTCTCACATCAGCTCTCCAAGGCCAGTCAACACAACAGTGAAAAGATGAGGCTTGGAGAGTCGCATGCCCAGCTTCAGTTACTTGGTAACCAAAGAATGAGAAATTTCAGATTTTAAATCTCCTACCATACTGCTGCCTGGTGGACAAGTGGCCTCTTATAGAAAAATCACTGCTGAAAACCATGTCAAATGAGCTAGCTTTAAAACACAATTAAATTAAGAGGTCCTTGAAGGCAAGAGCCGTATTTGTCAACCTTGGTATTCCTGGCAACAGGACACACGCATGCAAATATATGATACTTGCAAGGAATGAGCAATGTCAAGTAGAAATAGAATTTTATTCCAGCTCTTCTACCACGTTCCAGAGAACCTATCTCACCTTCTATAACTGTATTATATGCAGGTAGTCTGCATATCTAGATATAGCTTAAGGTGAATAGTGGAGTTTACAGATATTTTATCAGAGTAGGGATATGCCAGATCAATTAACATGATTCAGAGATACATGAGCATACATTCTGATTTTAGTTGCAAGCTCATTTTTTTTTGGAGGAAGAAATACAATATTTTCTAGTTATTTTGGGCCCAAAGGTGAAGCTATCTGGGTCTTAATTATTATTGTCTGCACCCTCCTCTTTGGAGACCTGACTTGTTCCCCTTTGTCTTTTGAGATCACTACACTGGGTCCCCAGAGGACATTGACGTTGACAGAGAAAGACCAAAGGACCTTTTGTGACTTCATCCAAATGTCATAACAAAAGTAATGCTTAGCATGCTGCTGAGGGATTGACTTTCAAGCAGGAACTGGGTTGTTTTGGAAACTTCCCTAATGACATTGTTATTATTTCTCGTGAGTGATTAGGTTGACAGATCAGTGCCACTTGCAAATCAGGGCAACCCCTGCAGGCAGGAGCAGGGGTTCCCTCAGAGCAGAAGTGGTATGATCCTCAAGCTTGGTCACAGCTCTCTTCTCTGTGAAAACTGTCACCATCCTTTACATTTTTGATTTGTCTTAGACTCCCCCAAATAATGTTTTCCTAGTTAAAAAAAAAAAGACCTGAAGATTTTTGAACCATCTCTCATCCTGGCACAATTAATTAATCTATTTTGAAAAAAATGTGAAGAATAAATTTGCAAAGATTTGCTGATGCTTAAAAAAGGTCAGGAGAGCTCCAGATGCTGTATTAAAATTCTTTTGTCTAATACCTTTTAACTGTGCCCTGCACGCTGCAGGAATGCAGGAAGTCTGCTCTGAGTGTGGAATGGGTGACATGCATCTGGGAACAGGTACTGTAAGTCAAGGCCGAAGACTGTTTTCACAGATGCCAGTGAGGCACAGTGATTCATTCTTGACCTTCAGATGCCTCCATCATGCTAAGACGACGCTTGCATGACTGGAGGAGTCCTATAATTTAAAGCTGTGATTTTTACCATCTCCTCACACTCCACAGAGGTCGAGAGGCTAGATAAACAACTTCCTAGAGCTGCTGCGACATCATCGGGCACACGCCTGCAGCAGAAAGTGTGTGCTGTGGAGATAAACACATCAGGTTGTATCTACCCACACACCTGTGCTTCTTTGTGTCTGAACTTGACCCTTAGCAATTAATATTAAAAGCAGATTTGGTGCTAATGAGTAGGCATTCAAATGCAGCTGTGCTGCGTTGAAATGACCAGCGTTCCCAGGAGGCTAGCTTTCCACAAAGGTTTTGAGTTCAGCTTTAATTCTGTAAGCCTGGCTCAGCTTCTTATCTTTGTTTCCTTCTGGGGGCTATGGCATCTGATTGCTGCCCAGTGTCAGGTCCCTTCTGAATCCCTACTTGACTAATGTGAACCATGAATTGTTCTCTTGAGGTTCATTTACACGTATATGAACATCTCCAAATTTCCCTTCCTTTGCGACCTCTTGAGGATACTTCCAGCTCTGAGATTCTGTGCTACCCCGCACGAACTGAAGTTGGTGGGTTATTTTTATTTTCTTAGAAGCCGCAGGTCAGAGCTGGTGTTCAAGTCAAATAATCAGTTGTTTGATTGTCTTTTGTGGTTCTTGTAAATACTACTGATGGTTCAGGGTCTTAAAAAGAGTGGGGAAAACAGGTCCTCCCCCTCTTCCATTCAAGACCTTAAGGAGTGAAGTTTAGGGAGCAGGTCTGATTGTGCAATTTGTTCATTATGAGATGAAGTTGGGAAGGGCTTCAATAAACAATAAATTCAGTAAAGACTTATTAATTCCAAGTTGATTTTTTTCTATCCAGTAAACCACAGTAACTTCGCTATAAAAGCTTCTAGATAAAGTGTTGCTGATAGTCTCACATTTGCTAAATAAACACCCAGATGCCATTATTCACACTAGCTGCAAACTTTCATATTTTTCTTTCTCAAATGCTTTTCATAGAATCCCATTTTGCCCATGCACATTAGTTATTCTTAGGCCTCTGATATTGACATTTCAATCTAGCTTTTTTGTTGTTGTTTTATAGCTGTAGATATGTGTATTGCCTTTATTGTTATTTTTAAACATCTGAAATTTCTACAGAAAATAAAACCTCAAAACTTGCTCTCTCAGTTCTCTTTTTGGAGACAGATGCAGCGTGGTGGTCATTTCTGTGTTGAACCTTAACTGAGGGGTTGCCCATACCCAGGCCTGATGTTCGTACACTGCCTTTGTCAGATTGCTCTGGGAGCACTTTACAAGATCAGAGTGTCCTCTGTCTCCTGATTAGCATCCAGAGAACCTTGGCAGCGGAGGATGGAGCCATAGGAGGGAAGTGGGCTGCTGTTTAGATGGAGGAAAGCCACTTTGTGGCTGATAAGCACCGGAGTGATAAATCTCCAACAGCCCTTTGGCCCCAGGAATCACAGAGCAGCCCTCTCTTGGGCACGCATCCCCAGATGATGAACTTTTACTCTTCACAGCACCATCCGAGGGCAGCTTTGAGGGTGAAGAAGTGTCTGCTTGTGGTCTGCACTGGATACCTGTCAGTTGGTTTACAGATAACTGACAGGTCCCAGAGTGTTTTGGAACGTACTTAAGACCAGAAACAGAGCAGCAGGAAATGCTAAGAACTGTAGAGGACTCCTGGCAGTAGGCGTCACCAGTCTCCTGCAGAATACATCTGCTTTAAAAAAGAAGTCCCAAGGATTATTCGGTAAAGGCGTAGGATTTAGCTCTATATAAACCTATACATGCGCATGGTTGTTGCTCTTGTTAATTTTATTTGAGTGAACTGTGTCAATTTGTTGGCACAGTCAATTTATCAACAAAATGGCTAGTTTTGTGCCCAGGAGTGGAGGTTGATTTCAATCTGCCGTAACAGGTATTCACAGACTACCACCAAAATGAGCCTTCTTGGCTCACACCCATCATCTGCAAAGTGTAATAAATGTGTGAATTCACTGATCGTGTTTAACACTTCTTGAGCATGGCATGACTGGCCTCTGTTCTCCATCTACCACCCAACATCCCGGGAGACAAACACTAAGCACCTGTCTAAGGTCTCAAAGACAGCAAGTGCCTGAGTCACAGAGTCAGGCTCCAGAGCTTTGTGTTCCTAATGGAAGGTCTACGCCACTTAGAGTCAGCATGGTGGGTGCCCAGCCACCCCCCCCCCCAGTCACTGAAATATGATAACACCCATCAGAGTTCTGGCTACATTCACCAGCGAGACTCTGTGTCCACAGTTCACTTTTTAAACATGCTCAGCTTCTCAATAGAAAAGCTTCTCACACCAGAGCTATCTTGGGCTGCTGCCTGAGAGTTGAAACTCAAGGGTCACGACTTCACCAGCCCTCATATTTGCTGTGGTTTTCCTTTCTTCTTTGGGGAAGGCAGCAGATTTAGTGAAAAGCCACGGTGAGCTGGATTGAAGTGAAAAATCTTCTAAAAGCATGCAGTTTAGGGTATCATATAGATTTGGCAAAAAGGCAATTTTAAGTATGTGTGTGTGTGCGTGTGTGTGTGTGTCTGTTTCCTGAGGGCCACTTTTTTGTTTTCCTTTTAAGGAGAGAGAGAGAGAGAGAGAGAGGGAGAGAGAGAGAGAGAGAACCTCCACCATTTCAGGGCAGTTTACTCCCTGATTCTCCTAGAGCAGTGGGCCAGGCCTGAGCCCCAGGTCCTGCAGAGCGTGGGGTAGGGGTGGGGGTCTGTAACATCTAATCCACCCAAAAGGACTTCAGCTTTGATTAGGCTCTTGGAATTCAGCTTGAAAAGGAGCCATTAAAAAGCCAGGCCAAACAGAGGCCTTGCCCCTGACTCTTGGGGTGGAGGGCTGGGTCACGGAGCAGGAAGTGCCCTGATGTGCTGACAATGAGGGCGCAGGCCGTGTTTTTGTTTATTTTCTCATAAAGTGCTGACGAACAAATGAAGGAGTGAATTAAGGCGCCCTGAAAGCAAGCTGTGAGAAGAGATTGGGGTTTATCAGCCTATGAGCCAGGTTTCCTCTGGAAAGAATGCTTACACACGCGGGTTCTGTCTGCACGTCCACGCCCACCCTGGCGCCCCTCCTGCTTGTGCCCCTTGATAACTGTGAATGCCTCAAAAAATGAAGTCAACCCTTTGTGGCAGATGGGCACGTGCTGGGGGTCATAGGTTCCTAAATTATAGAAACAAATGAATGAGAGATAAGACCAGTTTCCACAGAACAAAAAACCCACTTCTTGTTTTTTTTTTTTCTTTCTGTTTATGTCTGGAAGTTCTAAATTAATTTCTGGCCTCCTTTAAAGAGATTGAAAAAAAAACAAAACAAAATAAACAAACCAACAAACAAAAACGGAGAGTAGGAGAGGACTGCTTTTGGGTGTTGGTTTAAGGGATCTAAGACCCCACCTGACAGAAACATGGAGAAACTTTACAATATGGGGGAAATATTACCTGTAGCCACAAATGGCGTGTCACTTAGAAGACCAGCATTCTTTGAAAGCACTTCTTCAAAAGCATGAGTTTTGAGTCCACTGCAGAGGTAGCATGGAACAAAGACCTAAACGCTCTACTCAGAGCTCCGAGGCAGCCCATGAAGTGTGCTCACCGCTGACACACCGGCCACGAAGGCTGTTCCATTTTCTCCCGAGAGAGAATGGGCCTGTTTCTTTAGAGCTAGAAAGGACATCATAGGCATAAGAGATGTCTAGAAGTCATGGGAAATCAACCTTGACCAGTGTGCCCTACCATGAGGTTTTCAAGTGTTTTACAGATGATGTAGTTCTAGCCACGGAGACTTCAAATAATTCCAAGGAATAAGAAATAGCAATAAATGGTTCAAAATGGATTTGATCCAATTCTTAGGGCTTTTTAGGTGTGTTAATATATATATATATATGTATGTATCCCTTACAATATGTGAGTACACGGTGTAAATAGTATCATACCTTAAGAAGACGTCGCTACATCAGGTATCTGACAGCAAAAGCGTTTGCTGATGACTGGCGTTGCCTAGAGACATCTTCTTAAGGTTGAGGTATGGTGCATGTTGGTAGAGCCCATCGGTGACACCGATCAAGAGCCCTTTGTGGGGTAGGCAGGCTTGGAATACAGGCCAGGAACAGTGAGCGCAGTGGGTTATCTGAAAATGTTCTGAGCTACACACACACACACACACACACACACACACACACACAAGCACACACACCCCATCCTCCTCCCTCCCCTCCCTGAGTGTGGTGGCGATCACAGTGGACACTTCAGACTGCTGGAGTCGAATTTGAATACCAGCCCACTGGGATCAACTTCCTCCCCTTCTCTGTGCCTTACTTACTCACTTGCCAAGCTCAGGGGCTGTGAGGCTTACGTGACTTAAGGCTTGAAGGCACTTAGAGCAGTGCCCAGGCACAGAAGACCTCTAACACACACTTGCTTCATGTCCTAATAAGCACCACACTTAGCACACATGGATTCTACTCTAGATTCTGCCTAGAGTTACTTTACATATTTCGTGGTGACGCAACATCCTTTAAGACTAAAACATCAGTGCTTCCTGCATGTAACACACACTTGAAACACAAAGCTGAGTTTATTATCACATCTTGAGTGCTGCTTTGAAGAGCTCCCATAATGCCAGTAGCCTAGACAGCTTAGCACTTTTATGTGACCTGCCAAAAATTAGAAACACTTACAGTCTATAAAAATACTGTACAGAAAGGCTTCAGATCAGAGATATTATGCAAACATGAGGCATTACTGTTTTTATTTTTGTTATTTTTCAGATTTTCCTACCTAAAAAGGAAAAAAAAAGCCCATGATTTTAGTGAAAGTGTAACTTTTCTTTTGATATGCACTAATTGCAGAAATAAAAGAATGTACGCAGAAGTTTTTTTTATCCAAGTCAAAGTTGTAATTCTGGTTTTCAGATACTGTGAATTTATTTTGAAATTTCCATAGCATCTTAATCTTTTCTTCACACGAAATTATTTCCAAAGCCTAAGAATGAAGCTGGAGTGTTGCCACACACCTTTAATCCCAGCACTAGAGAGACAGAGGCAGGTGGATGTCTGTGAGTTTGAGGTCAGCCTGGTCTACATAGTGAGATCCTGTCTAAAAACAAAACAAAAACACACAGACAACGACACCAGGAAGACTGAAAATGACTGAAGCTACATGTTAATTTCTGAGTCTGAAAACACCAGATAATTTGGTCTTGCTTCACAAGCAGGAACTCTGAGGCCCAGGGAGAGATGACAGGGGACAAGGCGGGTACCAGGCTCTGTCTGTCTCTAGTATGTGTCATTGGTTCTGAACAACTGTGGCTTCTGCGTCCAAGGATTCAAGGCTCAAAAACATTTAAAAAATGTTTTGTCTGTATTATACATACACATACTAAAAACTAGTTTATTATTTTTTTAAATTGATTTTGAGACAGGTCTCACTAGGTAGCCTTGACTGACCTCAAGTGCCTCTTCCTGCCCTGGCCTCCGAGTGCTGGGGTTACACGTGTATACCACCATACCTAGTTTGGACAGATTGTTTTCCTTATCATCATTTCCTAAACAACACAGTCTATTTACATAGCATTTCCACTCTTGTATGCATCTTAATCTCAGAGCACAGTAGTCTGGATGTAAGTGCTACTTTATTCTATAAGTGGAGCCTGAATATCCCAGGAGGTATAAGCATTTTGAGGAAATTGTATCCCTGGGGTCCTCTAACCAATATCCCGGAGCATCATGGGACAACCACACTGCACTCAGCCATTTGGAAAGCTGAGTGTTTACAGCAATGTCTGACCTTCAACATTGTCCCCTGACTGGGACCTTACAATTTGGCAGTACTCACTGAGCTCTCAAGTGGCCTCCCCCTCCTAACTCTCACACCCACCTTCTATGGTAAGTCCCCACTTGGAGAGAGTGAATAACTTGTACATGGTAAACGACAGGGCTAGGGATCAACCTAGACTGATTCCAAAGGCTCCATTTTTTTCTTAAACTTTGTAGTTAACAGACAAAGCAGCGGGTCTCCTTGTGACTTGTCATACACATATATCGTTAGACTTTATTATGACTCCACTCTCCCACTGTCCTTCCCTAGCCCACCCCTGGCCATCTTGCTGGTCTCCATCCTCCCCTCACGGTCCCTCCTTGGTTTTCCTGTCCCACGTATCCCATTTCTCTCCTATTCTCCTCTCCTTTCACCTTAGTGATGTCCAACTTTCAACTACTAAGCAAGGCAGGTTTCTTACCCAGGGCACTGGTGGTCAGACTCATCCAATGGCTGCTCAGCTTCCCTCTCTACTACTATAAGGGGACTATAATGGCTCTCTTTCTCTTCTTATGCCAGTCATAGATTTCTGGAGCCGTTGTATTCATTCCCTAGGGTGACAACGATGAATTGTCACAAGCAGTGGGTGGGGTGTGACTTAAAACAACAACATTTTATTCTCTCACAGTTCTATGGACCCCAAATCTGACATCAAGCTATTCAAGGTCATTTCTCTTCTGCAAGCCCTGGGGGAAAGTCCTTTCCTGTGTCTTCTTAGCGCCCACTGGTTTCCAATGTTCCTCGACTTGTAGGTCCGTCCCCCCTCTCCCTGTCACCTCCTTAGCTGTGTAGATATTGCTGCTGACTCTCTTTCTCCTTTCTCGTATAAAGATGCCAGTCATTGGATTTACGGACCACCCCAGTCCAATTGGATCTCATCTAAACTCCTAATATACAAATCTCATCTAAATAACTAACATTCAAAGACTTTATTGGCAAACTGGGTTATAATATTCTGAGTTTCTGATGGATATGAAGTTGAAAGGACACTATGCAGTTGTCATCCCTGGGAAGAATTTTACTTGGGTGAGAAATCAATCCAGAAAGAACATGCGATAACCTTTTCAGGGTCTCAGACAACAGACACAGGCAAAGCACAGAGGCTTCTCACTTTAATTCTGAGCGATATCTGAAATCAGCGACTCAATACTGCAAAATGCAATAACATAAAGTAGTCTCGGATCCATGGGCCTTTTGAAATTTTAGTGGGCTACAAGGAAAGCGTACATTCTGAAGGAGGAGTGACGTGATTCTCCTGAAGCCCCCTGGGAAGCTTATGGCCATGAACCCTCAAAGGAGTTCAATGCAGAAACGTCCCAAGACTCACGGCTCCTTCCTTCAGAGCTCCAGGGCCTTTTGTCAGGAACCTACTTACTTGTCTTTATTGCTTATGGGAGTGAAAAGTGACAAAACAATGTTATCAGAGGTCACATTCACACTTGTGACAGGCGTCAGGGAGGCCACAGCTGGTCCCACATTCATTTACCACAACTGCCAGTAAGCTTGGTCCCCAAACAAGCTGCGTGCGCAACAGGTCTCACATTCCCATCACAGTTCTATTGAGCAGGGAAGGAAGAACCACACACACCAAGCCAGCTAGCTGCCTCAGCATGCTTTCATGCTTAACACAAGCTATTTATTTGATGAGAATGGCTTTGTTTCTGGGCTCTAGCCTCCATGGCCTTTTCAGCATCCCTAGAAGATACTGAGCTCATTTCTACCTCAGTCTTTCTAATGACTGCCCCTTCTGGGTCAAAACTCGACCCCCAAAATATGAAGTTAGCCTCCTTTGTGCCACATACATCCCTTCATAGAGGTCCCTAACCTCCCCAGAATCCATGTTGCCTTGTTTTATTCTTGTTAGAGCAATCTTAATTTGGTTGATAACTGTTATTATTTTATACAATTGTTTAAATATTTGTCCATCTTACTCTCTGCTTAGAACACAAGCTCTGTGACAGCTGAGATGTTATTTCATTCATTCCCCAACACCGAGAGCAGAGCCCTAACAAGGGGAAGATGCACACTCATCACTTACTATCTGTTGAATGAATGGGGGGAGTAGGTGGATGAATGAATGGATGCTTAGTTCGCTTCATTTCCTCAAGCAGGGCTCCCCTGACCTCTCTATGTTAGGATAGCTCTATTAAAGGAAGATGCCTTCCTTTTATAATGTTTACCACAGTTACAATTTTGTATTTCTTTGTCTGGTTTTCCTATGCATGTCAATTTTCTCACCAGATTAAAAATTCTATGAAGATAGGAACCACTTGCTAATGGATTCCTTCCATCATATGCAGCCTCAGTAACCATTGGTAGGACAAATGAAAACCACCAGTGAGTCTGTTGGGGGTTAACTGGTATACCATGGGCTCCAGGTACTAATTTCTGTTCAACAGGTACAATTGCTGTTCAACAATGGTGAAGGGTAAGGAGTTGGCAGAAGTTGGAATCCAGCCTTGGGAGCAATCCTAGGATGTGGGCATGTGGAAGGGCTTGGGTTTGGGGAATTGCTCAAGATGTAGTAATTAACATCAGGGCTCAGGTCAGGGTTTGTCCAATAGTAAGATGATCTGAAGCTCAGTCAAAGAGCTAAGCCTTGCCTCTAATGGCTTCCTTTCCACCTGTGCACTTGCTTAAAGACCCCCTAAGCAGCTGTGCCTGTGATTGTGCGGCCTGGGGACTTCCTCAGGTTCCACCCCCTATTCTTTTCATTTGAACCCTATTGTTTGGAACTGGTTTCCCTGTTTCCTTGAATTTGGATCCCCCCACCATGCCTATTCCCCTTGGGTTGGTAACTGGCTTGCCTCACTTTAACAATATGCTCTGTAGCCCTTAGCTGCTCTGCCTTTACCTGTGCCCGGTGCATAGTTCAGGCCCTGGTAATTCCCCTTGGCTAGGAGCAGCCTGTGGCCTGGCCTCCTACTTGCCTGGAAAAGAGCCTGAACATTGAATTCTCCTGGATGGAGCTCCTAGAGTCCCTTTAGAGTGTGACAGGATTGACTTTAGGATGGGTCTGGGAGTATAGAATACATACCATGTTCTCCTCCGGTGCTCATGGCAGACATCATTAATTGATCACAGCTGCCTTCCTGCTGAGTCTAGTTCCACATTTCTCAACATAGAGCTGCAAGTAAGTACGTTGTTGCAAGTCCAAGTTGTTGGACTAGGCCTGTGAGGACTATACATGCATGTGTGTGCACGTGATTGTATATGCACATATAAACTGGGAAGAAAAACTAACAAAATCTTTAGTTATGGACAGATGAGGTTAGCAGAAGCTGGAATGAGGTTCAGAATGACAGATGTTCAATTAATATATTTGGCAAGTTTAGCTACTTCGTATCAAGTGTGAGATTTGAAATATTAAAACACTTAAGAAAAATAATCGAGGAGGGAGATATTACTTAAAATAAGCCTTGGGGATAAATGGAGGGCATATACTGCTAATTAATTTCATCTTGAGCCAGAACAAAAATGAGGTGTTTATGAGCTGATATGTTCAAGTGTACTTCACCCACAACGAAACCTTAAGCAGCCAAGGGGTTCATAACTGGTTAGAATTGTGGCGGAGACTCATCAGGTACAGCGGACAAGAGAGACAGCCTTCTAGCCTGTGTGCTCTTCAGTGTTCCCTTACCTCAGCTGCCAAAAGAACAGAATCCTCCCATAATTCACTGTTTACCTGTAATATGTAATATACCTGCAACTAAACTGTCTCAGGACAAATGGGAAGCTTGCCTGGTGGTACATCACATGCTTCACTAAAATAGCTTTAAAATGCAGCTTTAAAAAAAAATTACTAAGTTTCTTACTTGAAGCCAAGTCTCCAACCTCAGCATCTGTTCCCTATTCTTTTTGTAGGAGCATTAGGATTTTCTGTGGGGAAATGTCTCTTCTCCACTTTTGATTCATGTTCAGGAGAAGCCTTGAGGTCTTGGATTTGCTGATCAGAGCATCGTTTCCCTCAGTCATGGAGGTAATTGGGCTTGATTCCCGCCGTTGTGCCCTCCCTCCCTCCATCCCTCCCTCCGTCCCTTCCTTCTTTCTTACTTTTTCCTCCCCATCTTCCTTCTCTTCCTCTCTCCCTCCTTCCTGTCTCTTCTCTCTTCCTATGCATCCTCTCCTTCATTTTTGAGCATTGGAAAGAAAGTGTCTGTGGGTTTCTGCTGGCATTGTTGAGGTCACTGGATTTAAGTCTGGAGTTGTTGACAACCATCTTGATTCTATCAGGGGAGCGTGCCTGAAAATGGGTCAAAACTAAAAGAAAAGTAGACTGAAATTTCCTGAGACATTAAGGTCCAGTGTCTCACTAAATGATCTAGTTGTGAAGTCAGTCACTTATGAACTTCAGTCCCCACCAACTCCCCAGCCTTCTGTCTCGCTGAAGCTTTTGGAATGGGATGTTGTCATTTGCAGTTGAAGGAATTCTGCTAGCAAGTCTGCTTCAATTGACGACCACATGAGCAAGAAACATGGACTGTGAAAGAGAGGCAAGTGCTTTTAACACCCAGCTACCTCTCCAGCCCAGAAATTGAGAATTAAAAAACAAAGGAAGCCATTTGCTTTTTAGAATTGTTTTTGATGGCCAATCTTCATTGCCAGTTTGACTGAATTTGGAGTCACTTAGCAGACACACCTTTGGGTGTGTCTGTGACAGTTGTTTCTAGAGATGTTTAATTGTGGAGGGACAACCTGCCCTGCACTATCCCATGGACTGACTGGGTTTCTGGATAGAATAAATGTGGAAAAGGGCGACAGCATGAGTACCAGCATTCATCTTTCTGTGTGTTTGGACTTTGGGAACAATGTGACTAGCTGCCTCGTGCTCCGGTCGCCATGATATCCCTGCCACAATTGTTGGTATCTCCTAAAACTGTGAGCCAAAACACAACCTTCTTTGAGTTGTTCGTTTGGGGCATTTTGTTCAGCAATGAGAAAAATGACAAAAATCACTGTTTTCTCTAGGGACTCTTGTTGTACTTTATAATTTATTTTGTATATAATATAATACTTGTATATTATACACTATAAACATATAGTTTATATTGTACTTTATAATTGAAGATACTTGAACAGGTCTACATACACCTTCCAGAGTTGCTGTTTTCCAGACAAGGAGTGGATACTTGGCCTTTCCATCCACGGCTGTGTTAGCCCTTTAGAAAAATCAACCATTGGACACTTTGCTTTTTGTTTCCTGAAGTGGAAAGAAAAAGGTAAAGAAAAAAAAGAAGAACCCATTACCATTAGGGATGCTCATTCTGTTAGCTCTGCGTGATTGGCTTTTTAAAGTCTTGGCTTATTCTGTTCTAGTCCATCAATGGAGCAGTGACGTCATCTGATGTGTCTTTTCCATGGGTTCAAACTAGCATCCCCATTACAAGATTATTGTGAAAACCTCCCAAATGGTCTTGCTTTTTCCTTCTCCTTGTAGGCCTAATATATTTCATGCCTCCTCATCTGGAAAACAGCACGTTGAAATCCCCAGAGTGTGGACCCCATGATCACCCACAAACTTTTAGTGACTTCTATCGCTTTTTGGACAATCTGAATGTCTAGGTTCCTGGTTAAGAGTATTTGGGGACTTGTTTTTTGTTTGTTTGTTTGTTTTTGTTTTTAAATGGCCTTCATCATTAATGTACTTTCCCATCAGCCAAACTAAACTGCCTCCAATGCTCACACTGCTGTCTTCTTCAAATGCCCTTTCCTTCATCTTTGCTTGTCAAAACCCTCAAAGACACAGTCCACGTGCCTTCTCCTGGATGAAGCTGTCTCCACTCCCACAGACAGGAAGACTTCTCCTTTCATGTACATCAAACAGCGATTGCATATAAATCTTAGAGAACTTATCTTCCCCGTTGTCTCCTACAGTTATTTTTATAGATGACTGTTTTCCTTAACGAGCGAGAGAAAATACAAATCTAAATATATAATTATAATGCCGAAAGATCTTGGGGGAAAATTTAGTCAAAATATTTAAGAGGTCTATGCTTCCTGTCTCCTTACACTGTGGATCTTGGCCCTGACATTTCCTGTGCTTAAATGTCTGCATCCATCTTAACTGAGGACCCTGATTATTTCTATAGTTCTGATTGTCGCTAATCACAGCCCTGTAATTTGCAAGGGAGTATTTTGGAAATGCATTTCAGGATTCTGCTTTTTTTCTTCTTCTGTGCTTAAGAAGAAGAGAGGCAGGGGGTTGGTAGATAGGACCTGGAGAGCTCCCCAAATGGGCAGCTGAGGCTTTGAACGTTAGTTACGTTAAGTATCTTCCTTTCTGTCATCCCCTGTGGCTCTATTTTCTGGGCAAATTTGGAGGAAGCGGGACTAGCCACTCCTCCAGAACCAGGGAGCCACGGGACTGTCTTACAGAGTATCTCCCCCTTTTCTTGTGAATTTAGCTGCTTCACTCAAAATTCTGCAGTCTCAAACAGGACCACCTCCTGACTTTTTACACTCCTTTTAGGTGCACGAGACAAAGAAACTAAGCTTCTAATGCATGGTGCGCACCAGATGGGCACCCCTTGTCATTCAGATCTTCATACAGTCTCACTTTCACTTGGCATTGTCTTTAAAATCTCTTGTCTTGTGCCAATTTTGATGACTAAGGTCAGTTCCAGTAGCTCACAGACACAAAGCGAGAGATGGAGCATTCCTTTTCGTCCCCTCCATCCTCCTGTTGCTCAGGATTGTCACCAGCAAGGCGTGATGGATGGTTTGAAAACCAACTCCCTCTCATGACTTTTAAGGCACAGCTTAGCTGAAGCTGGGATCCAAGCTTCTTGGTTTGCAGGGAGTCACCAGAGGTCAAATTCACTCCAGAGCCATCACTCCAGAGCCAAGCACAGAGTCAACCTTCAAGTGGAAGATTCCACAGCCTGTAACCCTCACAGGAATGTCTGCCGGGCTGGGCTCCACATGACTTACCCATGTTGGTCTCTTCAGTGGACTCGACCACATTTCTTGATGCTACATTTCTGCCCAGCCTTTATAGGTGCTGGTGTTTCTCATTGGTATCATTCCTTGGTATTGGCATTGAGATCCTGTCTTATTCCAGGAAACCCTGAGCCCTGTGTATAGAACATTGTGATGTGAAAGTCGCTGTTGATTGGGCTTTGGGCAAGGGGTTATTAAATGCCTTCATGTACTGGGCACTGAGCAGATGGGGTCAAGGGTAACTGTAGTACAAGGTGGAGGCAAAGGAGAGAAGCAGCTTCCTGTCATTAACCCTTGTGATGGTTATTCTTGGTTGTCAATTTGACTACATCTAGAATCAACTAAAACCCAACTGGCAGGGTACACTGTGAAGAATTTTTTCTTAATCAAATCATTTTAGGTGGGAAGACCCACTTCTAAGCCAGATCTTTTTAGGTGGGAAGAAATACCTTCAATCCAGATCCTTTGAGGTAGCAAGACCCACCTTTAATATTGGCCGAACCTTCTGCTGGCAGCCTGTATGAAGGACATGGAAAAAGGAAGCTTGCTCTTTGCCTGCTTGCTCTTGCTCTTGCTGGCAAGTCCATTCCTTCACTGGCATTAGAGCCTAATTCTTCAGAATTCTGGCATATACTGAAGACCGGCTGAGACATCCAGCCTTGTGGACTGAACAACTTCTGAATTCTTGGACCTCCCTTTGGTAGACAGCCATTGTTGGACTGGCCAGACTAGAGCCTGTAAGCCATTCTAATCAATTCCATATATTCTTTATTCATTCTGTAATTCTGTTCCTCCAGAGAACCCTGACTAATACAACCCTTTAAGGAGTCCAGTTGTAGGGATATGCCATCTATTATCTCTTTTATGCAAGACCTTTTCCTGACTGTGGGTAAAGTGTACATTGCTAGTTGAAGCTCGCTCATTTAGCTCTGAGGGGGCCGAGGTAAGTTTCCAAATTTATAAACTTCTGGTATCTCACTACATGGGCTAAGCTGCCAGTAGTTCACACATCATTCATTATTGATCTGTTGGCCTCCTGCTGGATGCAAGACCCCATACTCACCATTGTAACAGAAACACATTCTTTAAAAAACAAATGATAAAGATTTATTTTTATTTTGGGTGTTTGAGTATTTTGCCTGCATGTGTACCATGTGCATACAGTGCCCTTGGAGGCCAGAAAAGACAGCAGATGCCCAGGACCTGGAGTTAGGGACTGCTAGGGGACACCGTGTGTGTGTGTGTGTGTGTGTGTGTGTGTGTGTGTGTGTGTGTGTGTGTGTGATGGAAACTAAACGCATATCCTCAGGAAGAGCAGCCAGTGTACCTAACTACTGAGCCCAGAAAAATTTTTTTCAAGACAGGGTTTCTCGTGTAGCTTTGACTGTAGACTAGGCTGGCCTTGAACTCACAGAGATCCACCTGACTCTGCCTCCTGAGTGCTGAGATTAAAGGTATGCACCACTGCTGCCCAGCCAGGAACAAATTCTTAATCTCTACTTTCAGGGAACTTAGGAACTAGTAGCAGAAATGTCCTTGGAAACAACCAGATATTACAGATGTACCGAGAAAATACACAGTTATTAGCTGTGTGGAAGGGATAACTAATTCCCCTTGAGAATTCACAAGGTGGTCTTTAGGAGGTGAAATTTAATTTGTGCCTTAGATGATGAATTACGTTTTGGTTGGGTGAAAATAGGGAAGAGGAAAATGAAGTTTGAAGAGATAGAATGATCGAGAGGCCACAGTTTGAAGCCACCTGACTCATTTAGTCAGAGCCAGGTGAGACTGGATTGGGGCTGTATAAACAGGTATGTGGGGTTGAGGTGGGAAAGGCGGGCTGCTGAAACTTTTGAACACAAAGGCCACTGCAACAATTATTCAGGCAAGAGAGAACCAGGGAACTTTTCGGAGGATTGCAGGGGCCTGAACCAAGTTGTATTTTACAAATGCTACCCTGGGAACCATGTAACGAGGACAGTAAGGAAGACTCAAAACTATTTTTTTTTTAAATCAAAATTTGAGTCACCTAGAATTTTTGTTGTTGTTGCTAAAATTGGGCAATCCCTTTTTTGTCTTCTAATCATGACCACTTAGATTCACTATCTAAATGGACAATAATAAGGCTGGTAAACAGAGCTGTGATAGATTTTTTAAAAAAGGCAGGGGATTGCCTCATCAATGTAATCCGTCCAGCCTTCCCTTTTAGTTCCAAAAAGACTGATTTCCAGAAGTACTTGAAGCATGGGGGTGATGATTTAATTTTTTGAAGCATCTCTGAGTTCTGGGAATTAGTGTCAAGGAAGCACGTAAACACGTAGAATTTGTAAGGACTGTTTTGATACACAGAGGAACCCACCTAAGGAGGCACAGTTAAGCTGGAGGGACCAAACATAGCCTGACACTACGGCAATCATGATGAGAGGTGTAGATGGTAAGAGGCTCTGGAGACTTGTTTTCTTGCATTCAGTTTTTTTTGGTAGGAAGATCTTGGTTAGATTTATTAGTCTGGTAGCTTCTACAGTTCATGGCAAAAAGCCAGAGGTGCAGGGGAGGGTGGATCTTTGCAGAGAGACTATTTGGAATTGAATAGGAACATTTGTAATATTTACTGTATGCCCTCCACAGTTATATTCAAGCAGTTGTGAGATTTCTCTGTTACACCCAGCCGCCGTTTTAGAGTATGAAGATGAGGGAGATGGTACAAGAGGGAGACCTGAGGCATTTACTCTCCCATCTGCGTTTGATTAGAAATCTCACGGTCAAAGTGCTTTCGGATGAGGTCAAGTGACCTCGCAGCAGTGAGGTATTATATGCACGCTGCTTTTCTTGTGCTCTTAGAGACTTGGCTCCCACCACTATGTCAAGTTTGTTTTCCTCATCTGGAATAGACGGGTAATAATTACAGATGTGAAAGGCATCCAGCCCAAGGGCTCCGGTACTTAATGACCGGGCCCTCTTCTCTGCATCAGAACATCACCTTTCCTCTGGAAGCCTCATGATACTCCTTTCTTCCTTGGCTCCACTTGCTCGTTCCCAGGGATGATGTCTTTCTTTCTCTTCTTCCTTCCTTGCTTGGTTTCCTGTCTTGTCTTTGATATTAAATGTCTGTCACCTGTCACTTTGGTAGGACACTGAGGCTTCTACTTAGCTCTTGTGTTATGATGAAGACTCTGTGCTCCTCATTCTGTAAATGGGAATTTAATGCTTCACATCAATTTCAAGAAACAAGATGGTGTCTTACACTAGGCTTGTGATCTCCTGTCCTGCAGGGAGGGGTGACTGAGGAGATGAGATCCACCTCAGTGTCTGTAGAAAAGAGCCCTGCTGCAGTCAGCTTTATGAATGGAGCAGTTTGTGTTGAGTATGGTCACACATTCACATTCTCCTTGGAGATAATTGGCCAGGCCAGCTTTCTGAATGGCTCCTCACCACCCTTTTCTGCCCTGTGCTCACCGTCAGTCCTCATAGGCAGCTCTCTTTCTGAATAGTTACTTTGAGCAGAGCTCAGGTCGGAGACAGGTTTTGGAAGATGATCCCGGTGAAGCTGTTTGTCTCACCTTCCAAGAGCACCGTGTTCTTGAAGAAGTGGGAAGATGGCCAGGATTTAAAGTGAAACAAGTCTACTTATTCCTGTTGTTCTTTGTGGAGGACTGTGGTCTTCGTTTATTCATCAATGACATGTGCTGTGGCTTGAATGTGTCCCCCAAAATCCATGTGTTAGGAGTTGAACCTGTACTGTGACAGTGTTGGAAGCTTGGGTCTAATTCAGGTGACTAGATCATGAGGACTTCATCCTCTAGAGTGGACACATGCCATTGTCTTGGGAGTGGGTTAGCTAAGGAGATGGTGGATGGGTTATGAAAATGAACCTGGCCTCTTCTTGCTCTCTTGAGTTGTCTTTCCATTAGATTTTTTGGGGGGAGTCATAAGATGACATAACAAAGTCCTCAACAGAGGGAGTCATAAGATGACATAACAAAGTCCTCAACAGATGTGACCCCACAATATTGGACTTCAGACTCTTCTGAACGATAAGAAGCAGATGTTTAACCGATGAGGACATGAACCCAGAAAGAGTAATGCATCCATGAGAGTCCAGACCAACTCTATGTGACTTGTGTGTCTCCTCTCATTTCTGACCATCTACTATGTGCTATACTGTCTAGGTATGGTTGTATGTAATTTGCATAGTAGCAAGTAGAATAGGCTTCACCTAGCAGATTAATAAATAAGCTTATTAATCCAACTTATTTTGATTGCTTTGTATTTTTTTTAAATTTATTTTGTGTGTGCCAGTGTTTTGCACGCATGTCTGTATGTGTGCTGTGTGTATCTCTGGTGTCCACAGAGGTCAGAGGAAGTTGCTGGATCCTGTCTAACTTGAGTTAAGGATGGTTTTGAACTAGCATGTGGGTTCTGGGACCCAAACCTGGGTCCTCTACAAGTGCAACAATTGCTCTTAACCACTGAGCCATCTCTCCAGCTCCATATTCTTCCATTGCGAAAATGAAGACCCGAGAGTTGGCTTGAGGAAAAAAATGAAAGCCCTGAAGTTATGGCTTGAACAATAAAGAGAATGATTTGGAGCAGAAATCAAAGATAGAATTAGGGCAGATGGGAGAATGGTGGTCAGAGTCTAGAAGAACACGGACACCAAATGAAGGAGTATAGTCTTCACCCAAGAAAACTGTTAACCCAGAATTTTCAATTTTAATTTTTCAACTTTATCTCTATAACAAATTTATATTCTTTAGACTATTTTGTTTGTTTGTTTTTTTGAGACAATGTCTCAAAAAAGTCCAGGCTAGCCTTGAACTCACTGTGTAGACAAGGATGACCTTGAACTCCTTATCTTCTTGCTTCTCCCTTCTCAAGCTAGGGTTACAGGCTTGAACCACCATAACTATCTCCTTAGACCTGTAAAGTTTAAATGTCCTTATAAAAAAATAAGTGAGTATGTAAAAAGGCTTTCAGGTTTTCACAGAAAGACACTTCTCAAAGATGTATTTGAGCAGAGTGGTGGTGGCTCATGCCTTTGATTCCAGCACTCAAGAGGCAGAGACAGGAGGATCTCAGTGAGTTTGAGGCCAGCCTGGTCTACAAAGAGAGTTCTAGGACAGCTAAGACTATGTCTTGAAAAACAAAAACAAAAAACAAAACAAGATGTATTTGAATAAAAATAAAACAGGAAAACATTCTCTTAGTGAGATTGTGAAATAAGTGAAGAATTGGCTATATGACTTCATGAAAATTGAAATCATAGGAAAAGCACTAGGAAAAACAAAATAAACTGAAATGGAAGGAATATAAATTTATTCCGAAGAAGAGCTCCACTAGGGAGAAGTCACTAGAACCAATGTCGAGGACATCTAAAAAGATAGTCACAAAATTATCAAGAAGCCTCACAATGACTGAAATTTTATGCTAAATGAAGACGTTTTCATGGATTTGAACACCATTGATTGCAAGTTCATGAAAGTTCTCTTCTTCTTCTTCTTCTTCTTCTTATTATTATTATTATTATTATTATTATTAGGTTTTTCGAGACAGGGTTTCTCTGTGTAGTTTTGATGCCTATCCTGGATCTCACTCTGTAGACCAGGCTGGCCTCGAACTCACAGAGATTCGCCTGGCTTTGCCTCCCGAGTGCTAGGATTAAAGGCGTGCACCACTGCCGCCCAATTTTACTTTTGATTATTTCTGGAAAAGACTGTCCAATAGGGCAAGAGGCCTGAATAAGATGCTATAAAGACATTTAAAATACCCCCAGGCAATATGGTGATGGAGTCTTTCCATGTGCTTTAAAACAACAGTCTGAAAACAATTTCTACATTATCTACAAATAAGTCTTTTTAAGATTTATTTTTATTTTTGTGTCTCTGTGTGCCACGTGTGGGTGGGTGTTTGGCAGAGGCCAGAAGATGGCATCAGCTCCCATGGAGCTGGATTTCCTGGCAGTTGTGAGCCACCGAAGTGGGTGCTGGGAAGAGCAGCAAGCACCCTTAACCTTTTAGTCATTTTTCCAGTCCCAATAAATGATAATTATCATCTCAAGTAGTTTCCTACAGGCATTTTTCCCCTAAGTATCAACTCATTTGTGTTAGTGTACATTTGTGGGCAAATGGATACAAATCAAGTCTTTCAAAATATTTTTAATTAGTACAGATTTGTGGATTTTTAGTCTTCAAATATGTGTGTGCACTTTTAGCACATTATACTAAATAAGTCAGATGGGTTTCACAAATCATAGAAAGGTTGTGTGAGTCAAGCATGTTCATGGCTTGGATTAGACTTGTGAGATAATCCATTTGCAATTAGTATCAGCTGATGAGAACTGGAAGCCATTTACAAATGGTGTTCAGAATATTTTGAAAGATAAGCATCACAATTTTATTGTGCTAAAATCATTGACATAATTACATCTTATATATGAAACAGTTATTTTAATTTGATATCAGAACTAGGGAATTTTGTGACTCAGACTAAAAATATCCTAAAGGAAACCTGTCGTGTTCACAGCTGACTCTAATATTCACTCTTTTCTTTGCAAATCCTTATGTCTGCATATGTACAATGGAAGGAGAATCTGGTTATTATTATTATTAATAATAATAATAATAATTAATAATTTTATGTGTGTGTATGATGTGCATGCAAATATGTATGCATGTTGGCACTGGGGGTATGCGTTTGTGTGTGTGTGTGTGTGTGTGTGTGTGTGTGTGTAGGCTTAAGGTTGAGTCAATCTCAATTCTTCTCCCTTATTGATGGAGGCAGCATCTCTCAATTTAACCCAGAGCTCACTGATATTCTCTGGGTATTCCCTGTACCCATATCCCGAGGTTGAAGTCACAGGTGGGCTGACATACCCACCCAGTATTTGTGTGGGTGCTGGGGATCTGAACTCTGATTTTTCACACTTGTACATCAGGTATGTTAACCATTGCATGTGTGTTCATTTATATAATTTTTGTAAAACTGTCACAGGCCAAATAATTTTAAATCGCAAGTTTCGATGAATTCCACACAGTCATTTCTTTGTGACTTTGAGAAGGGAAGTGGGTGGTGTAGACTGGTAAAGCCTTAGGATGTTCAAGAATGTTCAACGGCCTTGTTTTTGAAGTATCTCTACAGACGCAAAGATGAGCTGCCTCAGTAACACAGAAGAGCTGCCTGCTGCTCTTACTGGTTAGGATGCCTTGAGTAACTCAGACACATGGGGGGGGCATGTCTTAATTAAAAGGACACTCTTATTTAGATCCAAAAGGACGTTTATCTTAATGATACCCCTTGGGTGGAAAGGAGACAACAGCGGCACATATCTTCCATTTACACAGTTTTGTAAAACTTTATCTTGGAGTTTTAATGTCTGCCATGGAAGGGAACCCATGGAGTTTCAGAGTTGGAGGACTTCTCTTGGAAGTGGTAACAGAAACCAACTGAAACCTGTTTTGTTTTGTTTTTTTTAAGGGAAATCAAAAAGCAGAAAAAGGTCCCACGAAAAGGAGTAAAAGTTCATGCTCGTGACTCTTGCAAAATGTAAGGGCGGTGAAAAATGTAGCACACCCAGAAGCAAAACCAGGAAGAACCGGACACGCTTTCGGGGGTGAGCTGGAGGGCTCTGGAGCACTTCCGGGAAATCCTATCTCTCTCCCTGTGTTTGTGTAACTAATCCCCTCCATCTGCGCAAACAGATCAAGGGACAGGCGTCTTGGGGCTGTTGTCTGGGAGGAGTTTTTTATCTATGGGTTGAGGTGGCTGACTTTGGCCCTAATTGGTTCCACCTTCAGAGGCAGGATGGACAGTGACTGAGCATGTTCCCTCCCTCCACACATCTCAGAGTGAATCTGCACAGTTATAAGAGGGAAAAAAGAAGTTTTGGAGGGTTAATAGTCCATTCACATTTCCAGCAGCTTACTAAATGACTGTCTACACATTTAAGACCCAATAATCCAGGCAGATAGACATAACTGGGCTTTGAGGGCAATTCAGTGAGGACTGGGGAATGCAGTGCACTGATTTGAATGTCGTGTTACTTTGGATGACTGAGGTATTGGAGGGCTGGGTTAGGCATTTGTCATTTCTGGATTGGATCCAAAAGAGAAGTAATAGATTTTCCTTTAATTAAACATAACACTCCTAACGCCTCCCCCACCACGTTCAGGAATGCATTTAATCTTTTGCTTGTATGCAACATAAATATCCAACTGTATCTATAATCTATGTATTGAGTATATGGGGGAACACAATGTGGGGAACTTTATCCAAAGAGCTTAAGCGTGGTTGGGGAATGGGTGCATAAAAATTAATAATAAAGTAGCCTAACTACTGGAATAATTCAGAGATTGGGCAAATGATGTAACCACTTTGGAAAAACTGCTTTGCAATACATTAAAATGCAAAAATATCTATTTATCCTGTGTCCTAACATTTCTACTAATGGACAAATAACTAATTAACCGAAAAGAGCATGTGTTGCTAGAGTTTTCCTGCCTGGCCCACAGTTAGGACAAATCTCTCTCACCTGCCAGTCCCACAGCCTCTCAGACCCAACCAAGTAAACACAGAGACTTATCTTGCTTACAAACTGTATGGCCGTGGCAGGCTTCTTTCTAACTGTCCTTATACCTTAAATTAATCCATTTCTATAAATCTATACCTTGCCATGTGGCTCATGGCTTACCAGCATCTTTACATGCTGCTTGTCATGGCGGTGGCTGGCTGTGTCTCCTTCCACCTTCCTGTTCTTTTCTCCTCTCTGTTAGTCCTGCCTATACTTCCGGCCTAGCCACTGGCCAATCAGTGTTTTATTTATTGACCAATCAGAGCAACACATTTGCCACGCAGAACATCCCACAGCAAGCACGTGTGTCCATAAATGAAGATATACAGAACAAGGTTTACCTCATCTTTATTCATAACAATCTCCAGGTGGGAGCACCCAATGTCTAATAGTAAAAGAATGGACAAATAAACTGTGGCATATTCACAAGGTGGAAAAATATGCAAGAATGTTTACCTTATGATTCCATATATGTTTTTAAAAGTAACTAAATGAAGTTACAACAGTGAAAGTTATAATTGTGGTTACCTTTGGGTGGCAAAAAGGTTTAACTGGGAGGGATATAAAAGAGTCGACTGAGGTGCTGGGAATGTTTGATATCTTGATCTAGGCTTGATTCCCAGTATACACAAATGTAAATATTTAAAGACTTGTATGTCTGTGAACCCTTTATGTTGTGGAAGTTTTATCTTACTAAAATTATTGCGAACGATGATTGTGTTAAGGTAAAGGGATACGGTGACGCAGATGAGAGGCCCTTCTTTTCAGGGAGAATGAGATGTACACCCAAGGGGCATTGACCCTGTGTACCAAAGGGACCTGGGGCTTCTGGCCGAGTATTCAAGGATTTGGACATAAGTCAAGAAGCAGTGTTTGTAGTCAAGACATAGAGTTGACTGAGGCCAGGAATAGGGCAATGAGAATGAAGAGGGGCAGAGATCAGGATGTTTCAGAGAAAAAAAAATGATTCAGTGTGTTAAGTGACCAAAGCCGTGTGCGATGAGGAAGTGGTTAGTCAAGGTTCTCTATAGGAACAGAGCCAACAGGATGTGCATGTGGTTATAAGAGAGAGTTATCAATTGGCTTACAATGGCCAGAGGCCGTACAGCCCCAGAATGGCCACCCACAGGCTGGTGAGCAGGGAGGTAATTACTCAACTTAAGACGTTGGAGGCTTCAGAGGAAGCGAGACCAATGATGCAGCCTGGTCTGGGGTGGAAGGTCTGAAGCCCACTGCAGAGTCTCTGATTCCAGTTCACATTCAAAGACTAATCAGTCAGGAGTCGCTCTCATCTGTAGCCGATGAGAGCATTGGGAAGATGCACCCACCCTAGGAGAATGAGCACTCACCCAAGAATAACGGAGTGAATTTCAGGCCTGGTTTTTCTCCTTTGCTTTGTTTGCTTGTTTGTTTCATTTGGGCTCCCTGCCTATTGTACTGAGATTTTGAGGTCTTTCCCCTCAGTTCCTTGACCAACATGCCAATCATCTTTACCACTTTCACAGACACGCAGAGGTATGGTTTACCAGTTTCTTCCACAGCTCTCAACCTGATCAAGCCGACAACCAATGTTAAGCATCACGGTGGTCGAAGGGGAAAAGTTGACCTATGAAGGTAAAAATGACTTTATGTGTTTCTCTCCAGGCGACTAGGTTGCCAGTGTGGGTGCTTCTAAAGAGCACAGGAGGAACAACATGTTTAGAATCATCTAAAATGGCCAGGATCTGCATTCAAATGAACTCAGTCACACTTCATCTGCGAGTGAAATCCTGACTGATTTTGTTTCACAAGTGTGATCCCTGGCTCTGCATCTGCATGGCAGGACCATTTTGCAGACATTTTTCAGTCCCTGAAGAGAATTTCTAAACTGTTTCGTTGTGAAGACATTTATATTGATATGTTTTGTTACATTCTATACTTACCTCCCTCTTCCAAGGGATCAAATCCAGGGCTTCAATTGATTTTTTGCCTTTTCCAAACTCATTTTTATTCTAGTATAGTTAATTTTGTGAAGCCATTCTAACACAAATTTTCAAGCTGGGCAACACTTTGCTATCAAGTTAGGAGGTACACAGTTGCATCACGGGGTGTGGGCTCTTCCTATTACTGTTGTGTTTGCTAGGGGGCGCTGTAGCGCATCTTTCTGTTCCGCTGAGTGACGTGGTGACTGAAAGTGATAGCCCCTTGGAGAAGTTTTGGCGATAGAAGGTAGCTTGTTTACTACTGCCTGACAAAAACGTTATCTCTCTTTTGTTTCAAACCTAATGAATGTGTCTTGCGTATACATTCCTCTTCATTTCCTCACTGTTCGGGCATTACCACTGCATGGGTGTTATCATGTTGTCAGACAGAGCTAGCGGGATCGCAGGGCTTGTCTGTGCACTCCGCAACAACGCAGGTCTCCAGATAGAATAAGCCATCTTACTTCCTGGGCTGAGTCAAAAGAAGTACTACGGCTTAGCCTCTCCTACGGCTTTTCCTGCCCGTGGGGGCAGGGTAAGAATGGCTGACAGCGAGCTTCCTGTTTCCTGTTTGCCTCTCAGAGGCACAATTCTAAATGGCCCCATTTCTCTGCCTTTGGAAAGGCCATTGTCCTCTGCCCTAAATCAACCCTCAAGGGAAGTCACCTGCAGTTCTGTTCTTTGGAGCACGGAGCCTGGAGATAACCCTGCTAGAAGGCAAAGTGAAGTGGTGAAGTTACGTCTTAGTTACTTTGAAGAATATGTTTGGATATTCAGATATCATGAAGTCATCTTTTGAGTATTTCTATAGTTTATAATGTTTGGACTGTGTTAGCCTCGAAATCCTGATGGTAAGGTTTTGATTTGCAAATTTAAAAGAGAAATCATTTCTCTAGCTCACTCTGTTAACTTGGTGAATCTGAATAGGTCAAGGTTACAGGCTCATGAACTCCGTGTACGTTTGCAGTTAAAGAACTGTCTTTTTGTGGGATGCGTAAGAACGCCACCAAATCCATGGTGGGAATAATGCATTAAACTGCAGTGAGAGCCTGAGAGTCAGGCTCTCTGTGCCCTGATGCCATCAGCCTTGTCTCAGCACTCCGAGGGTCTGGGAATCCTCTGTCCTTCGGATTCCGTCTACCCACAGTCCTCTGGGCCTGCTTTATGTCTTTTCTCAAATTTGCAGATATCAGAATCACCTGAAGGCTGAGTTTCTTCTTCGGTAGATCTGGAGGGAGGCCTGAGAGTTTTCATTTTAAAAAATTAGGCAAGCAAAAAGGCTTAGAGGGTAAAAGGTATTTGCTATGCAAACCTGGAGACCTGAGTTGGATCTTGGGAATCTATATAAAATTGGAAGGAAAGAATCAGTTCCACAAAGCTACCCTCTGATTCCACACATGCACTGTGGCAGACATACCCCCACTCCAATAATAACAATATGATGATTATGATGGTGATAATAAAAGAAATTACCAAGTGATGGTGATGCCGCTGGTCCAGGTGTGACGGGAAGCCACGCAGCGGTTCCTCCATCTTATCATCTTGCTGAGGCCATTTTAGGTTTAACTAGAATTTTCTCTCCTTGCTAGAGAATCGCATGGAAGATTACCCAACTCTATTCTAGGAACCAGAGGTCAAGGTGCCCCAGCTACCTTATCTTAGCTTCTGTTAAACTGCTTGCGTGTGCAAAACCTCCCCTTGTAACTGCTGAGCCAGCTATCAGGATGTGGTTTTTGCCTTTAAAAAGCTCTTAACCTAGATACTCAGTGGTACACTTGGATCTCAAGTACCTGAGTGCGGTCCCAGCCGGCTGGAATAAAGACTTTTAATTGTCTATAAACTGTGTCTGAGTGGTCATCTCTGGTGCGCTTCTCATAACACAGGGTCCACACACTTTGAAGAACAATGCATGAAACATGTGTTTGAAGCATCTGTGGCGGACAAATTAATGGCCTTCCAAAGTCCACACCCCCAAACCCCAAACCTTGGATTACATTAGACTCAAGGTGGAATGGGTTTAGGAGACGATTCCATTATGGATCTTGAGTAGGGGAGATGATGCTAGATTGCTTGTGTGGGTCCAGGCTAATCATGAAGGGATTGAAGCAATGGATCAAAGGCAGGAGGAAAGACATGGTAACAACCGCAGAGGTTGGAGCCATGCACTTTGAAGCTGAAGGAGGAGTTCACAAAACGAGGAATTCAGGCAGCCTCTAAAAGATGGACAAGGTGGAGGAAAAGATTCTCCCACAGAGCCTCCAGAATGAACAAAGTCCTAGCAGCCCCTTGTGTTTTAGTCAGGTGAGACTAAGTTCGGATTTCTGACTTAAGGCTTATTTTGAGATACTATGTTATTTGTTACAGTGGCTGTAGAAAACGAACATCACACACACCCAAGACTGCCTAAATCTTATCCTCCTGAGTTCACATTTCAGTGGAAGTCCTCCTCATCCCGCATCTTCAGGATGTTGTCACTTGTGGATGTCAGTTCGAAACTTTCTTTCTGTGAATTCCTAGGTAATTTGTTGTCTTGCTCAGTTACATTGACTCAGAGGACCTCGTTCATTTAATGGTTATAATTCAAACTCTCAGCTGAGGCTGGTGAGGGAAAGCTTCAATTCCTGTTGCTAAGGAACTCCTACTAGTCAGCGTAGTGGTTGTGACAAGGCCATTTCAATCATACATGTCACACACGCGAATACATCATATAGCCACATATGTGTCAAATATCATTTATCCAGTGTAGCATATACTGTACTGTCTTAGAGTGTGATCATTCATTCATTTGGGTTTCTACACAGAGACAGTAAACTTTCAGTGTGGACGGACAATTTCTAACAAATCTAACTTCCTAAAGGCAGTAGTGGGTCTTCTTTTTAGAGAGCACCTGATGATGTTTCCATGTTCTTGTGTTCCCGAACAAAGGATTAAACCAGGGACACACAGTTAAAAGTTGAAACAGAAGCAGTATCACCAAGCAAGACAAAAAGAAGGCGTCCCTCCTGGAGAAGGGGAGAAAGGTGCTCAGTCGGGGAAAGGCATATGCCCCAAAAGTGCTGGACCAAGAGACTCACGACCCTGATAGGTTATTTACGGAGCACCGGCCTCTCCTCTTGCACTTGGGCTGTTTGTTACATATAGCCCAGGCAGGAAAGAGTTTCATTTTCTGCCAGCTGGCTTCAATCTTGATGCTATTTTCTCCAGTCTCTACTCTCTGCCTTATTTTGGCGTATTTTAATTTTTTTTTTGAAAGTCTGTAAGAAAATTATAGTTCTCTGTTAGGAGAAAACCATTTCACATGTTCATTTTCTGCAGTAGAGGCATCAGGAGTTTGGGCACACCATAGTGGAAGAGAGGAAAGAGAGAAATAAAGAGGAATCTCCTTTGGAACCAACACTTGGGTTTTATATGACAAGAACACCAAGCCGGTTGGAAGAGGCCAAAGCTCTTGTTTTGGAGCAAATGATGCTTCTGTACAACGACGAGTCTAATTAGATCATCTCTAAGGTTTTCAAGTTCCAAAGCTCTGTGATTTTTGTGTCTCATGAGCCATCTAAGATCACAACACTTTGCATCCGAGAGAGGCTTAATAAAGTAATCCGAGTGCTTGTTTGGAAGTGTCGGGCAGTTGTGTAGTTTACTCGTTGTCAAAGTTTATGCAGCTCTGTTTCTGGAACAAAATGGAGTTCTCAGACTAAATCGAAGATTTAAATTCAGATTTAGGATGAAATTATTTATGCAAAAATGCGTCTATGTGGTTGACGAACTGTAACAATGCCACACATATGTGCTACCTTTACCTTTCTCTTAATTCGAAAAACACCTCAATGTCTTAAGCGTCATGAAGCACCCAGGACAGGTTGCTGAAGCAGCGTAAGGTGGGCCTCTAGGGGTCACTGGGCCAATGTGGCAAACGAGAGTTATGAGAGGTGTAGTTCACCCAGGAGAATTCTTCAAAAATCACCACTCAGAGAACCTTTGGTACTGCTGAGCTGTCCATCGTGTCTTTGACTGACAATGATGAGGAACGAAGGTACAACTAGAAAATCTTCAAATCCTTAAAGACACCTGGAAGTTACCAAACAGAGAGAAGTTGAAAGGTCCAAATCCCGAAGATAAGAGAAGCAGAAAAATGAAACCAATCTTTGTTGCCACTTTTTTCTTCTTAAAAGTTGTGGGCGATACATGAGTGGAAGATGAAAGACGAAGAAGCTAAATAGAAAAGGAGGCTGGGAGGCGGCTGGGAGGCGGCTGGGGGTCTGGGGGTCTGGGGGTCTGGGGCGCTGGGAGGCTGGGTGTGCAAGCCTAGTGTCTACAGTGTTGGGTAGGTAAAAGAATAATTTCTGATACTGTGAACCCTCTGAAAAGGAGGGGTTCATAGGTCTCATTTTAGATCTTCAAAAGATGACATTCTAGGAGTGAGGATGAATATAGATAACACCAAAATAAAACCCTTCTCATGACAGCTCAACTCAGATTAAAACTCATAAAAGGGTTATTATCTGTTTACTTTAGATCCTGGCCAGAAGCAGAAGTAATACTCTCTGGCTATCATATTACACAGAGCCTCGTGTTATTTTTATAGCATTTTTTCTCAATATTTGGCATACAATAAAAATTCACCAGACACACCATCAGACAAAGCTCAGGATCAAGGTTTTGTTTCAGAAAAAAAAAATTGGACAATAGATATGGATACAGAACAATGAAGTATCCAATTTGAAGCAGCAGGCCTAGATTTTAAAATTCCATACGGTGTTCAAGAGATTGGATGGCCAGATGGAGACCTCAGCAGCGAACTAGAAACTATGAAAGAAAGCTAGACAACACTTTGCAAGAGTAATTGAAATAAAAGAATTCAACAAAGCTGGGAGTCCCTCAGACACCGGGCAGCTGGAAGCCATCCAAACAAGCCACAATGATGTGAGTGGCATGTGTAACCACCAGAGACCATGCTGAGACTTGTGGTCCCTGAAGCCTGTGAGGACCATGCATGGGTCAGTGGTTCTGATAGGCCAAAGGCCATTTTGATGTCTGCGGCCTGTGTTTCCCTTGAAGCCCATTCTCTGGGGCGCCACCTGAAACAATGTTAGTATCTGTGGGTA
>CABHPH010160771.1:10606-40193 GCA_902168325.1 Peromyscus nudipes | reverse complement strand
CACCCACCAATGTCCCCACAAAAATATCTATGAGCTACAGTCATGGTGATATGCACAGATCTCTTAAACTCCATCATCTAGCATATATGCATTGTGTCCCATGCGGCAAGCACCTTGCCATTTTCAGATCATCCCTGATGGATTGTAGAACACATCACTGTACCATACACTCTAATATTGCCAGGAGGGTGTGTTCAATGTCCTTACTACAAGGAGGAATGTGAAAAAGATGAATGACAACATTATAGATAATGAAGGTATTAGTGTAATAGATTTTGACACTTATTCCATAATGTAGATTCCCATGTCTTTTAGGATTTTCTAGAGAAACAGCCCGTGCTCCAGTTAGCCTAACAATGACTGTTTAAGGATGGAAAGTAAGAATCCAGTCATTTTACAGTGTACAAGGCTGTGTGTCTCAGCTGCTCTTCAGTTTATGCAGAAATCTCCAAGCAAGGGCCTCTAATGCCAGAGGAGGAATGGAATTTCAAGGAAGAGAGAAGAAAAGCAGGTAAAGTAAGGAGGTTTGTGTCTATATTAGGATGTATATTCAGCAGATGACACTAAAGTATCTTTCCCTAACAAAATCACTATATTGTACCGAATTTGTGAGAAGTGAAAGTAAGGTGGCCTAAGGAAAGACATTCAGTGCTGAGTAATCTAATAACTCTGTTCCAAGCAAAGACCAAAGGAGGGGTGTATTACCAGGTTCATAGTCACTGACAATTCAGAGAGGAGGGTGATGATGTGAGTCAAGCTGTATCTGTAGCTTATATAAGGGTGACTCTGCATTTTCATGCTCACTCACTGCACAAGTGCTTCCCAGATAGGTAAGAGACAGACGGTAGGACAGAGAGGTTGCAGATGCCCCATTGTTGTTTCATTCTTCAGGGCTCTGGTACGCAGCAGGAAGAATGGAGCTGGGCTGGGAAAGGTTCTCAGTAGGCAAGATCCCTGTCAGTGACCACAGCTAATGGAGTAGAATATGCAGTGCCTTGAGGTAGGATGTGAGGAATATTGATAGAGGAGAGATGGTAGATTTGGAAATGAATTGAATTGAATGATTGCAAGGCCTAGAGAGATGGCTCAGTGGTAATGAGTACCAGCTGCTCTTGCAGAAAACTTAAGTTCATTTCCTAGCAACAACATAGTGACTGAGCTGTCTGTAACTTCAGACCCAAGGTCGTCGACTTCTGCTTCTGGCCTCCTTGGGCACTGTATTCATGTGGTGCATGGCTGCCTGCCAAACATCCACACACAACAACAAAAATTAAATTATTCAGAAATGAACTATTACAAAATGTGAAGTCAATGAACATTTCTTCATATAATCAGCACTCTGAGTTTTCACTTTAGAGAAAGGAAAGAATACCATCTCACTCAGACAAGATAAAAGAAAATGGTGGTTTATTTCTACCGCCAACATAAGGTGGAGACTTGCCTTTGAAAGCGAGTCACTGATAATAACTTTCAGAGCCCAATCCCTGTTCCTACTCTGCTTCCTGATTGTGAATGCAGTGTGACCAGCAGTCTACCTTCCCAGCCATGATGCCCTCTAGTGTCCCCCTTAGCTGTAATCCAAAATAAGCCCCTCCTAATTTTGCCTCCTGTTATTGTGTCACAGCCATGAGAAAAGTAACAACACAGCAATATCTTAATGTATTTAAAAAATAGAAATGCTCACCAACACCTCCCAGGCTAGAAAGAAGGAAATATTATCCCCTCTCTACCCATTCTCATCAGTGTATTTGAAACCCTAAACTTTTTCTATAGAAATTTCAGATCTTACACTAATGTGTTGGATGGATTTGTGATTTATGTGAGAGGCAGGGATCTGTTTTCACTCTTTCTTTTCTTAAAATTTTTCTATTTATTATGTAAACAGTGTTGTGCTGGCATGTATGCCTACATGAAATAACACAGCACCAGATCTCATTACAGATGATTGTGAGCCACCATGTGGTTACTGAGAATTGAACTCAGAACCTCTGTAAGAGTAGCAAGTACTCTTAACCTCTGAGCCATCTCTCCAGCCCCCTGTTTTTATTCTTCAAACTTTGGAAGTCATTATCTCCAGCATCATCAATTAAATAGGTTGGTTTCTTATTCTGTGAAGTATATTTGACATTTCAGTCAAAATTTAGGTGGGTAGAAAAAAATGGATATTTTCCTGGCCATCAAATCTGTTTTTTGGTCTCCATGTTTGTATAGTGAATATATATATAATCACATTGAGGCATATTGGTATGTACATGAGGAAGAATGTGATGGTTCTATTCATATACACAGTTTAGTGATCAATTCAAGGTAGTTAGCATGTACATTATCTTGAACTTTTATCATTTATTTATTATCCACCAAAAATGGGAGGACAGGGTAACCAAATTTTATCAGAAATCTTCTGGCTACTGGTAACTTTTAGTGAATTCTTCACAAGTCAAACACATTAGTGATAAACTCAGAGTCACCAACATTCATCCATGTTGCATTAAAGAAAGGAATCAGTGACATAATCATTGTAATTGTGAACTCAGAGCAACTTAGTTTACCTTCACAGAGCTTGACCGGCCCTGTCAACAATCTGTCATGGAAAGAGGTCTCGCTTGGTCTTAGCCCTTACTGCTGAGCACTTGGTTATTGATACACTGTGAGCAAGGAAGGATCATTGTCTTAAGTTGTGTAACTGCTGAGCTTGCCAAGCTCCAACAGATAGATCTAACTTCTAGCCACACAGATGGCCCTATTTAAACTCAGTGAGTCACAACACAAAACAAATAGACATGAACATAAGAAAGAAAGTTGTAGGGAAGAGGGAGTACCAGAGAAGTGTATGGGAGAAAGAAGAGTTAATGAAATTGTATGAAACATGTATGAAATTGTAAAAACACAAATTTAATTAGTAAGAAAATAATTTTTAAAAATAAAGGAATACAAATCTTCTGTTTGGAGGAGTTTGAAAAATAGCAAGCCCAGATTTGGATTCTCCCTGTCTTTTCTCCCTTAACCCCATGCCCCTACCACACCCTACCTGATCCTCATCTCTATGTTTCCATCCTGTCACTCCACCCATAAAATCTATTTAATCTCAATGTCCCAGGGAGAATCATGTGTTTCCCCTAGTCACTTCCTCTATACCTAACGTCACTAGGACTATGGAATGTAGCATATTTATCATTTATTTAATGGCTAATATCCACATATACTCAAACACATACAATATTTATGTTTCTCAGTCTGGGTTACCTCATTCAGCATGACTTTTTCCAGTTCCACCCATTTGCTGCAAATTTTATGATGTCAGATATTTAACAGCTGAATTGTTCTTCATTGTGTAAATATACCATGCTTTGTTCATCCATTCTTCTTTAGAGAGACACTTAGGTTGCTTCCAGTTTCTGGTTGTTATGTATAGAGCAGCAATAAACATGGTTGATCAAGTGCCTCTGTGGTAGGATAAAGTGCCCTTTGCATATATGCCTGTGATGTAGACTGATTTTGAAGTAGTTTGATTTTAACTTCCTGAGCAATTGCCACACTGACTTCAACTGGCTGCACAAGTTTGCAGTCCCAACAGCATTGGATTAGTGTTCTCCTTAGTCTCCATCCTTGCCAGCATGAGTGGTCATTTGTTGCATTGATCTTAGCCACTATAAGAGATGTATGCTAAAAATCTCAAAGGAGTCTTAATTTGCATTTCCCTCATAATTAAGGGTATTTTATATTTATTTGTGTTTCTAAGCCACTTGTGTTTCCTCTTTTAAGGATTGTTTTTTTAGAGTGTATCAATTTTTTGTTAGGTTGTTTTCTTCATATCTAGTTTTTTTTAGTATTGTACACATTTTGGATATTAGCCAAGTATAACATTGTGGAGAGCAATCTACTGCCTAGGCTATGTCCTGGGTTGTTGAAGATTTCCATGAGCCCTCTTTGGTTCACAACTCCATTGAATGTAACCCAGTTCCAGTACCGGAAGCTTCACTTGCTGATAAGAATATAGGGAAAGACAGGTAAAAATCTTTTTCCTTTTTGTAGGCTGCCACTGTGTGGTTGATGGTAGTCTTTGCCACATAGAAAGTTTTTAGTTTTTTGAGGTCCCATTTATTAACTGCTGATCTTAGTGCCTGTGCTAACTGTATTCTGTTCAGAAATTTTTTTTTTGTACCAATGAGTTCAAGACTAATCCCCATTATCTTTCCTATCAGGGTAGGTGTATCTGGTTTTATGTTGATTTTTGTACAGGAAAAATTTTGAGTCTTCTACACGCAGAGATCCAGTTTGTCTGCATTGTTTGTTGAAGATGCTTTCTTTATTCAAGTGTGTATTTCTGACTGACTTCTTTTTTTTTTTTTTGGTTTTTCGAGACAGGGTTTCTCTGTGTAGCTTTGCGCCTTTCCTGGATCTCGCTCTGTAGACCAGGCTGGCCTCGAACTCACAAAGATCCGCCTGCCTCTTCCTCCCAAGTGCTGGGATTAAAGGCGTGCGCCACCACCGCCCGGCCTGACTGACTTCTTAATCAAAGATTAGGTGGCCATAGGTATGAAGATTTATGTCTGGGTTTTCAGTTCAATAGCACTGATGGACATGTCTGTTTTTGTCCCAATACCACACTATTTCATTACTAGATTTTTGTAATACAATTTGATGTTGAAAACAATGATACTTCCAGCATTCTTTTATTATTGTATGAGCCTTCCTGCTTCTTTGTGTGTGTGTGTGTGTGTGTGTGTGTGTGTGTGTGTTTCCATATAAAGTGAAAATTAAGCTTTCATGATCTGTGAAGAATTTTGTTGGAATTTTGATGAAAATTACATAGAATCTATGGCATGCTTTTGGTAAAATGTCTGCCTTTACTATATTAACCCTACTGGAGCATAAGCACAGAGATATTTCTATCTTCCAACCTAATATTTAATCAAGTTTTTTTTAATATCTTAAAATTTTTATCATACATGACTTTCACTTCAGTTATAAGAGTTACCCCCAAGATATTTTTATATTATTTGGGGTTATTGTGAAAAGTGTTTCCTTGAATACTTTCTCAGTCTATTTATCATTTTGATATTGGAAGAGTACTGATTTTTCTGTGTTAATTTTGCATCTAGTTATTTTGAGGAAAGGGTTTATCAGCTTACAGAATTTTATGGTTTTTGGTGGAATTTTTAGTGTCACATACATGTACTATTATGTCATTCGCAAATGAAGGCACTTTGACTTTCTTTTTCCAGTTTTTACCCGCTTGATATTTTTTTTTTACATTTCTTTTCTTTCTTTTTTTTGAAATGTGTTTATTTATTTGTTTGTTATTTATTTATTTATTATGTATACAGTGTTCTACCTGCATGTACACCTGTAGGCCAGAAGAGGGCACCAGATCTCATTATAGATGGTTGTGAGCCACCATGTCCTTGCTTGGAATTGAACTCAGGACCTTTGGAACAGCAGCCAGTGCTCTTAACCTCTGAGCCATCTCTCCAGCGCCCCCCACCCCCATCACCTTGATCTTATTCAGTTGTCATTATTGCTTCAACTATGACTTCAAGTGCTATATTGAATGTATGGAAAGAATGGACAACTTTGTCTTGTTCCTGATTTTAGTGGAACTGCTTTGAGTTTCTTTCCATTAAGCTTATGTGGGCTATGGGAGACTGTAAACTGCTTCATATTTATATGAAGCATGCCCTTTGTACCACTAATCTCTCCAGGACTTTTATTGTGAAGGAGTCCTGGAGTTTTCCAAAGGTCTTTTTTTTCTGCATCTAATGAGATGACCATGTAGATTTTTTTTCATTCAGTCAATTTATATGATAGATTACATTTATCAATTTATGTGTGTTGAGCCATTCGTCTCTGGGATGATGCCTACTTGTTCAGGGTGGATGGTCTTTTTTATATACATTTGGATTTAGTTTGTAAGCATTTTATGGAGAATATTTGCATCTATGTTTATAAAGGAAATTGGTCTGTAGTTCTCTTCTTTTGTTGAATATTTATGTGGTTTAATATCAGGCTAACTTTGGCCTAGTAAAATGATTTTGGCAATGTTCCTTCTATTTCTGTTTAGTGGAATAATTTGAAAATTATTGGCATAAACTCTTCTTTGAAATTCTGGTAGAATTATAGGCTAAGGTCATCTGGTCCTGGGCTTTTATTTTTTAAATTGTTTTCTTCTATTTCTTAATTGGGAGAATTTTAATAACTGCTTCTCTTTCACTAAGGATTAAAGGTGTGTTTAAATTGTTTATCTGATCTTGATTTACCTTTGGTAACTGGCATGTATTGAGGAAATTATTCATTTATTTTGGATTGTCCAAGTATAGATTTTTTTTTTTGTTTTTTGAGGCAGGGTTTCTCTGTGAGGCATTGGCTGTCCTGGAACTTGCTCTGTAGACCAGGCTGGCCTGGGACTCACAGAGATCTGCTTGTCTCTGCCTCCTGAGTCTGGGATTGAAGATGTGAGCCACCACCAGCCTGGCCAAAGTAGCAGTTTTAACAAATATCCTTATGATTCTCTCGACTTTCTCTGTGTCTTTTTATGGCCCCCTTTGTTATTTCTGATTTTTTTTTCAATTTGGATATTCTCTCTTTGCCTCTTAGTAAATACAGATAAGTGTTTGTCAGCCTTAGTGATTACCTCAAATACCCAACTCTGTGCTTCATTGGCTCTCTGTATATATGTTTTCATTCATATATTATTGATTTCAGCCCTGGTTTTAATTATTTTTTGGCAATACACTCTTGATTGTAATTTCTTCTGTTTTTTCTAGAACTTTTAGGTATGCTGTAAGTTACTAGTATGAAATCACTCCATTATTTTTATGTAAGCACTTAGTATTGTGAACTTGTCTTTTAGAACTACCTTCATTATATCCCACAAGTTAGAGCACACTGTGTATTCATTTTAAATCAAATCTAGAAAATATTTAATTTCTTTCTTAATTTCTGTCTTGACAGATTTTAATTCAGAAGTTGGTTGCTCAGTTTCTCTGAGTTTGTGGGCATTCTGTTGTTTCTGTTGTTATTGTTGAAATCCAGCTTTGATCTGTGGTGGTCTAATTGGATGGAAAGGGATATATCGATTTTCTTTTATCTGGTAAGAGTTGCTTTGTGTCCAAGACTGTAGACAATTTTGGAGAAAGTTCTATGAGGTTCTAAGAAGAAAGTTTAATATTATTTGTTTCGGTGAAATGTTCTCTAATATATGTAAGATTTGTTTGTTTAATAACATCAGTTATCTCCATCATTTCTCTGTTAATTTTTTTGTCGCCAGACTTGTCTATTGGCAAGAGTGGAGTATTGACATCTCCCATTATCAGTGTGTGAGTCAATATGAGATTTAAACTGTAGTAGTGCTGCTTTCACAAACTTGGTTGTGGTTGATTTGGGTGCATAGATGCTAAGAATTGAAATGTCATCTTGGTGGATTTTTCCTTTAATGAATCTTTAGTGGTCTTTTCTATAACTTCTGACTCGTTTTTGTTTGAAATCTATTTTGTCAGATATCAAAATGGGTACATCAGCTTGTGTCTTAGGACATTATTAGAATACGCTTTCCATCCTGAGGTAATTTCTATCTTTGATGTTAAGGTATGTTTCTTTGATGAAGCAGTAGGATGGATACTGTTTTCTCATCCACTCTGTATGTGTCTTTTTATTTGATAATTGAGATCATTGAGGTTGAGAGATATAAGTAAATGGTGTTTTATGATTCCTTTGTTTTGTTTTTGTTGTGGTGTTGATGGTGGTGGTGGTGATGGTGGTAGTGGTGGTGGTGGTGGTGGTGTGTGTGTGTGTGTCTATGTCTGTGTGTCTGTGTCTGTGTCTATGTGTATGTTGCCCTCTTGATTTTCTTTTTTTTTAAGATTTATTTATTTATTATGTATACAGTGTTCTGCCTGCACGTATGTCTGCAGGCGAGAAGAGGGCAACAGATCTCATTACAGATGGTTGTGAGCCACCATGTGGTTGCTGGGAATTGAACTTAGGACCTCTGGAGGAGCAGTCAGTGCTCTTAACCTCTGAGCCATCTCTCCAGCCCTCCTCTTGATTTTCTAATCTGGGATTATTTATTACTTTTGTTTTCTTGGGTGTAGAAAGAGTTTTCTTTCTAGTACCTTCTGTAGAGCTGGATTCATAGATATATTGTGGCAATTTGATTTTATCATGGAATATATTATTTTTATATCATTATGAATGAAAGTTTGTGGGTATAGTAGTCTAGTCTAGCATCTGTGGTCACTTAGAGTCTGTCAAGTGAATTCTGGGTTTTTGAATTTCCATTCAGACACCAAGTATAATTATGAAGGACTTCTATGCTACTTCATCTTTTTCCCTTGCTGCTTTCAATATTCTCTTTTTGTGTTTTGTGTTTTAATTATTATATTCTGAGGACAATTCTTTTGGTCCAGTCTATTTGGGGCTTTATGTGCTTCTTGCTACTTGATAAGCATCTCCCTCTTTAGGGAAATTTTCTCCTAATTTTGTTGAAAATGTTTTCTCTGACTTTGATCTGGGATTCTCCTCCTTCTTCTATAACTAATATTCTTAGATTTGGTGCTTTTATAGTGTCCCAGATTCCTGGATGTTTTGTGCCAGGCATTTTTTAGATTTAGCATTTCCTTTTACAGAGATATCTATTTCTTCTTTCATGCTTTCATTCCCTGAGATTCTCTCTTCTATCCTCTGTAATCTGTTAAGGAGGCTTGTCTCTCAATTTTCTGTTTCTAGTTCCTAAATAATTAATTTATAGATTTCTCTGAAACTCAGTGTGCTTTGTTGATGTTTTTCACTTTTATGTCTTGAACTATTTTATTCATTTACTTCCCCTCTTTGTTTGTGTCTTCTCAGATTTTTCAAACACATTTATTCATTTCCTCTTTGAGGGTCATGATCGTATTCCTAAAGCCCAATTTAACATCTTTACCTTATGCTTCAGATCTATTGCATACCTCAGGGTCTACTGTGGTAGGATTGCTAAGCTCTAGTGCAGATATTGTCCTTGCTTTTATTGACTGTGTTTTATAGTCATGTCTAGTCATCTGAGTTTCTGGTGATTGAAATTCAAGCTGTTGATTTATGGTCTTGTCTTTGTTGGCTGGTTGCTTTGTTCCTTGGCTTCTGTTGACCTATCTTTCACAGTGTACTGCCTGGTGGGGAATTCTCAAATCCTGCCAGGTATGGCCACTGGTGCTTGTTAGTAACATATGTTTCTATCTTTTGGGAGTGGAGACTTAAGAATGGAGATTGGCTAGGAATACTGAGAGGTTCCATAGGAGATATTACAGGAGCATAGTAAGCCAGAGTATGTTTAGTTCACTGGGAATGGACTAAGTACAAAGCTATAGAAAGATAAAAATTTATAATACAATATCAGAACAGAAACCATTAACTCATCGTGAATGTACAATTGGTTACAAGTACCAGTTTTACAGAATACTGTGACATGACAGGTAAATTCCTGATTCCTTTCAAGCAGAGGCAAAGGGTGAGTGACAGGAGTTAGATTCCAATGCTGAGGTCCTCACTCAGGTATAAGAGGTCAATGACAAGTGCTGGGCACAAGTGGATGAATGTCTAAACCTATCCAAATCAATAGGATGAGTTTTATTGTGTTGAGATCATTAGTTTTTCTCTTCCTTCCTTCCTTCCTTCCTTCCTTCCTTCCTTCCTTCCTTCTTTCTTTCTTTCTTTCTTTCTTTCTTTCTTTCTTTCTTTCTTTTTTATCTGTCTATATGTCTGTCTGTCTGTCTCTTTCTCTGTCTGTCTTTCTCTCGCTTGCTTTCTTTGTTTTTTTGAAACAGGTCTCTGTGTAGCCTTGGCTGTTCTAGAATCACTATTTAAACAAGGATAGCCTTGAACTTACAGAGATATGCCTGCTTATGCCTTGAAAGTGCTGATATTAAAGCTGTTAACCATTATGTTTGGAAGATGGGTTTTATTTTAAAAGTTGTTCTTTTCCTTAGAGAAGATTAGTTTTCCCACTCTCAGCATTCCTTAGTTGCCTGTGGTTTCTTTCAAACATTCCTCTTTAATAAGGAAAATCTATTTCTATACATCTCACAGGAAACTTTCATTATCTTTAAGGACCAACATAGGCAAGATGTTAAGGAATGGAACAAGTACCAGAAGGCAAGAAAGACTCAGAAAGGGGGTGCAGGAAGATTCAGGGCTATGAAATAACACATTTAATCAAGTTCTCTGTACAGATATCTGATGCTGGAGAGAGCATGTGATGTGATGTTTCATTTCCTCTCCCTGTTATGAATTGGAGAATATTCTCTGGCAACAGAGTCTATACCCATGTATCTCATGGGACAATATGAGTCCTTGGTCTTCTTAGCTGTCAAAATTAGCCTTTGTCATTGGTTGTCTCCTCATAGATTCATGGAACCTGAGCTATCTGTGGACTTTTGTTGGTTGTGCCAAGCTTCTCCAAGGATTGCCACCAAGACCAGAAAGACTACTCCAGCAAGAGCCATGCGAACACCAATCCACACCTTGTAACTCAGTGAGGTAGAGACTGAAAGGGAAAAGAAAAGAGTGAGTGGTCAGTACCAGGTGGGAGAAATCCTAAGCTAAGAATTCTGAAACTAGAGCTATTTCTCTACTTTGACATTAGAAGCCATCATTATGGATGACACTTACCTGTGGGGAAGCACATTCTTTAAAAGGGGCAAATTTCACAGTGTCTGCTAGGACTCAGAAAAGAGGGCTGAAGGAACGTGAAGCTTCTCCTTCTTTTGGGATGATTCAGACATCCTGAGTCCTTGGCCTGACTGTCCCATTATTCACAATGCCCCTGTACTCTATGCCTTGGTTCTGATTGTCCTCATCCCAGCACCCTTAGATCACTGGGTGCACTCCCTGGCTCTCACACAGTGTGCAAGTGGGTCCCACAAAAGACTAGCTGGAAAATTCACACATAAAATGGATTAGACTCAGCTCCAAGTTGGAACACAAAATTAATTCCTTTGTGTGCCTCAAATATCTGAAGAGCAAATTTAGGATAAACTAACTGCCCTTCAGCCATACATGCACTCATTGACGTGGCAGGGTCTGGTGAAAAATAGTCACTAAAAATAGAAACTGGCATGCAATGTATGACCGTTGCCATGCCCTCTGTCCAGAAACCTGAATGGGCCTGGATACAGAGAAGATATTGGAAATGTCAGGGGTTCTGGTTTCTCTACTCTGTCCATACAGCCCTTTGTCACTTGGTTCACTGTAGATGTTCCATCCCTGTTGTGGGATATTTATCATACTCTGTGAAGATGTGTCTCTGTTTAACTTCACCTGCATAAATCACTGTCTGATGGGTTTAATAGAGAGCTGAATGGCCAACAGCTAGGCAGGAGAGATAGGTGGGTCTTCCAGGCAGAGATAGGATCCACGGGAAAAAACTGAGGCATGAGAGATTCACCAGTCTGATGCAGATGAGTCAGACATAAGGAACAGAAAGACCAATTCTGTAATTACACATTTATTAGACATCATGCCCATTGTGAGGATACCTGTGCACACTAAGACTGACAACTCTTCAGCATATGTCTCCAGTAAAATGAAACAGTTTTCTCCATATTAAAACATAAGGCACATTACAGGTCTATCACACCATCCTCAGGGACAAGCAGTTATAAAAATACCTAATTGTACTTTAAAAGATGTGTTTAATAAACAGAAAGGGGTAATAAAGACCTTTAGAGATAGATTACATATATTAATATTAATATAGGTGCTATATTAACATTAAGTTTTTAAAATACTAATGGATATAAAACAACAGGTGCTAAAAGACATTGCTTTGTGGGAAAAAAAACTGCTGAAATACACTAACCTGTTAAGGATGTCAACTTCTGAATGGATTTCAGGGAATATGTTATGTTGGGGGATAAGTTATGCCTTTGTTTCCCTAGGAAACAAAAAGCTATAGATTCCTTCAAAACTAATAAACGTCAGATTTGACCAGGAAAGACCTCCTAAAAATTCTGCGTGCAGACATGAACAAAGAGACCAAGAAAAACTACAAGACAGGTCACATACAAGCTGATCCCTTCACATAGAAACAGCTTTGAGACTGGATGAGACACAACAAATCTTGTTGGCTACAGAATCCTCATGACTTGTCATTATACACCATCTTTCATATGGCATGGATGAAGATTTATATTACATTTGATTATGCAGTCCAAACAGACATAAATAATTGACAGACATCTTTTACTTGCTCTAACATAAAATAGAAAATAATCTTTAGCTGATTTGTGCACACTGCACATTCCATACTTGTGTTAATGTAGATATGTATGTTACCTTAAGATGTTTGTGTTTTCAGAAAAAAAGGACCAGATACCAATGAACACAAGTATCCCAGCTGTTCCAGCCCATCAGAATGCCTCAGGTGCAGTTTCATAAAAAAAATCTGCATCCTGCACAACTTCAAAGTCACTAGCTAAGATAGCAGAGCCTCACAGACTACTCCAGCCTTGACTCAGATAAGCTTTGCACTTTCCCATCACTTAGATACTGGAAAACAAATGATAAAGCAACCTCTTTCAGGACTTGACCATTATCCCACTTTTCTCAGGGTCCCTTAATGATGCAATCATCCCCAGAAAAAAGAAAGTAGTTTTATGGACTACACATTCATACGAGGTAGGTTGGCTTGTTTTTGACATTTGGTGAGTTATGGATGTTTGTAATTGTTCAGAGGGGTTAGTTGCATGTTCTTATTGGTCAAGGACACACAGGAAATGAGACAAATGAGATTTGATTAAGAAATGTCATTCTTTTCCTTTCCTCTATCCTACTTTCTTTCCTATCTAGTAAAAAAGAAGACATAGGAATGATAAGATAAAAGGGTAGATTGTTGAATCTATTTTTAAAACTAAAAAACAACTACTTTTTGAATTATTTTCTAAATAATTTTCATTTTTATGGATTTTTGAATTTCAATATGAATTTAATGTTATTTTGTTATATCATACTGTGTATGTTTTTATTCTTGTTTAAAGTATTGCAACTTTTGCAGCTTATTTAAGAATGTAATGTAAAGTTATAGTCCTTGAAAGCTATTATTATAAACTATTTAGGATACTTAAGAAAGGCATGTTAGTAATTGGTCATCTATAATAATCAAATTTGTAGTCATGTTAGGTATGTTTTCAAGGTTAAAGGTAGATATATTTTAGATATATAGGAGGTCTGAAAACACTTCAGAGACCTACAGAATATGGCATTTAAGATGTTTTAATAACATAAAAGACTTTCATGTGGGACACATCTGCTACTAGCAGCACCAATGTATTTCAGAGGAGATGATGGGCATCAAACTCCATATAGAGTTTACTTTCAATGTGTTAAAGCTAGCTACTAGGGAAGAAACTGCCCTTGCCTCAACTGTTTTCAGTATGCTGTACAAACTGGACAAGCAGGACACAAAGGAAGTTGACTGCCAAAATTTGCCAAGACAAGGTAGTCTAGTCCTGCAATATTCCTGTGTCATGGAAAAGCCTGCCAGATATTGTAGGCCTATAGGCCAAAAATTGATGCCCCAGTGTTGTGGAGAAATCCTGAGCTCAGGCAGCTGTCTCTGTCATTTCTATAGCTTTAGAAGTTGCTTCCTATGCACTTCTTGTTTATTCAGGTAATATTTTATGCTTCTCAGATATATGATGCTGTTGAAGACCAGATAGTAAAATTTTTACATTTTTCATTGTTACCAAATTTAGAAAAGCAACTAACTAAAGAGATGTAAAGTTTATAAATGTTGAGAGGCACAAAAGCTTAAATTGTTTATCTAAGAAAACGTTTTAAAGTCTAAAAAGATATTCTTTGTTTGGAAATATAAGTTATGATAAAAAAGTTATTAAGACACAAAGCTTTGGACTTAACAAGGTATTATAGATAATAGAGTACTTTCTCAAAAGTTGCCAAATATAGAGTCTGAGGATTCCTAGAGCCTCTCAGCAGCAAACTCTACACACAGGCGTTTGGGCCCCAAACCCTGCAGGAGTTAGCCACTTTTGCACATTCCCCCATCCAGACAGCTGGCTTCTCTTCTCCTGAAGCAGTCAGCCTCACGTCTTCACCATCATTGTTGGCCGATTTGAGCTCCCATCCGGCCCAGAGAGCTCCCATCCAGCCCAGAGGTAAGTGACTCCTTTCATATCCAGAGAGGCCTGCCCTTGGGTCCCATCCTTGGGCCCCAGCTGTTCCCAGGGAAGACCCGCCCAACTGGGCCCCAGGTGTCTGCCAGCAGGTAGGGCTCCTGCAGGAAGGCTCCCCTTCTCCAAGACCACCCCCCCAGACCCTGCAATCTACACACCCTGTCCCCACACGCATCTGCCCAAGACCACCACCACTTCCTGAGGCTTGGAGACCAACCCCCAGCTCCCATCAAGCCCAGAGCTCCCATCCAGCCCAGAGACTTCCTATCTGGCCCAGAGAGATCCAATCCTGCTCAGAGAGCTCCCACCCAAACCATAGAGCTCCCATTCAGCCCAGAAAACTCCCATCAGGCTCAGAGAAAGAGAGAGCTCTCATTGGACAAAGAGGCTTCATTGAACCAAGAATAAACTCAGGAGACAGGTAATCTGCCAGCCCTGATTAGACCAAGAGTGGCTTTCTGAGAAGTAGAATCTGCCACCTCTCATTGGACCAAGAGTGGCTTCCTGAAACACAGAATCTGTCAGCTCTGACTGGAACAAGAGCCCTGATAAGACCAAGAACAAATCCCTGAGTCACAGAATCAACTAGCTTGGGTGGACCCAAGAGCAGCTCGCTGAGACACAGAAGCTGCCTGCTCCAATCAGACCAAGAGCTAAGAGTAGATCCAGAAGGGCCCCCTGAGACACAGACACAACAAGCACAGAGTGGACCAACAGCAACTCCCTCAGACACAAGCACTTCTTATACCTATTAGATGAGGAGATGGGCAGACATCAAGGCAGAAGTACACACAACAACATAAAGAGCAATAGAGCATCACCAGAACATATCCCTCCTCCAACAGCAATACCTGAATATCACAGGGTGGAAGAATAAGAAGAAAGCAAACTTAAGAATAGCATTGTGAAGATGCTAGAGGCCTTCAAGAAAAAATGAAAAATGAAATTGAGGAAAAGATGAAAAAAATTGGAGGAAATCAATAAAGAAAATGAGAAAAACTCAAACAAAAAATGGGAAGAAATCTATAAAGAACTAAAGGAAAAGACAAAAAAGTGGAAGAAAGCAATAAATCCCTTAAAGAAAACCATGAAAAAGCAATGAAAAAGGTGAGGGAAACAGTTCAACACCTGAAAAGGGAAATAGAAACAGTGAAGAAGACACAAACAGAGGGAATGCTGGAAATAGAAAATCTGAGTAAACAAACAGAAAACACAGATGCAAGCATAACCAACAGAATACAAGAGATGGAAGAGAGAATCTCTGGTGTAGAGGATACAATAGAGGAAATGGATTTGTCAGTCAAAGAAAATACCAATGCCAAAAAATTAATAAAACAAAATGTCCAAGAAATCTGGGATACCATGAAAAGACTGAACCTAAGAATAATAGGGATAGAGGAAGGAGAAGAATACCAACTCAAAGGCACAGAAAATATATTCAATAAGATCACAGAAGAAAATTTCCCCAACTTAAAGAAGGAAATGCCTATGATATAAGAAGCCTATAGAACACCAAACAGACTAGAACGCCCAAAAAAGTCCCCTTGCCACATAACAATTAAACAACTAAATGTACAGAATAAAGAAAGAATATTAAGAGGAGCAAAGGAAAAAGACCAAGTGACTTATAAAGGCAAACCCATCAGAATAACACCTGATTTCTCAATGGAGACTTTGAAAGCCACAAGGACCTGGATAGATGTAATGCAGATGCTAAGAGACCATGGATGCTAGCCTAGACTTATATACCCAGCAAAACTTTCAATTATCATAGATGGAGTAAACAAGACATTCCAAACCAAAACCAGATTAAAACAATACCTATCCACAAATCCAGCCCTACAGGAAGAACTAGGAGGAAAATTCCAACTTAAGGAAGTTAGATACACCCTCAAAAACACAGGCAATAGATAAGACCACAGCAGTAAACCCCAAAGAAGAGTTGTATACACACACTACCACCAAAGGATAATAGGAATGAACAATCACTGGTCATTAATATCCTTTAATATCAATGGACTTAATTCACCTATAAAAAGACAGAGGCTAACAGAATGGATAAGAAAGCAGGACCCATATTTCTGCTGCATACAAGAAACACACCTCAATTTCAAAGATAGACACTACCTCAGAATAAAAGGCTGAGAAAAGTCTTTCCAATCAAAGGGTCTTAAGAACTTAAGAAGCAAGCTGGTGTAGCCATGCTAATATCCAGCAAAATAGACTTCAAACTAAAATCAATCAAAAGAGATCAAGAAGGACATTACATACTCATCACAGGAAAGATCCACCAAGATGAAGTTTCAATTCTGAACATTTATGCTCCAAACACAAGGACACCCACATATGTAAAAGAAATATTACTAAAGCTTAAATCACATATAAAACCCCACACATTAGTAGTGGGAGACTTCAACACCCCACTCTCACCACTGGACAAATCTGCCAAATCGAAACTTAACAGAGAAATAAAGGACTTAACTGATGTTATGACTCAAATGGACTTAATTGATATGTACAGAACATTCCATCCTAACCAAAAAGAATATACCTTCTTCTCAGCACCCCATGGAACCTTCTCTAAAATTGATCACATACTTGGCTGCAAAGCAAATCTCAACAGATACAAAACAATTGGAATAGCCTCCTGCATTCTATAAGACCACCATGATTTAAAGTTAGATTTCCACAACAGCAAAAACTACAGAAATCCTTCAATCTTATTGAAACTGAATAATGTCCAACTGAATCACCAATGGGTCAAGGAAGAAATAAAGAAAGAAATTAAAGACTTCTTAGAGTTCAATGAGAATGAAGACACCACATACCCAAACTTATGGGACACTATGAAAGCAGTGCTAAGAGGAAAATTAATAGCACTAAAAGCCCACATAAAGAAGTTGGAGAAATCTCACACTAGTGACTTAACAGCACACCTGAAAGCTCTAGAACAAGAAGAAGCAAAGTCTCCCAGGAGGAATAGATGCCAGGAAATAATCAAATTGAGAGCTGAAATCAATAAAATAGAAACAAAGGGAATAATACAAAGAATCAATGAAACAAAGAGTTGGTTCTTTGAGAAAGTCAACAAGATAGACAAGCCCTTATCCAAACTAACCAAAAGGCATAGAGAGCACATCCAAATTAGTAAAATCAGAAATGAAAAGGAGACATAACAACTAACATTGAGGCAATCCAGAGAATCATCTGGTCATATTTCAAACACCTGTACTCCACAAAACTGGAAAATCTAAAAGAAATGGATAATTTTCTGAATAGGTACCACATACCTAAGTTAAATCAAGACCAGATAAACTATTTAAATAGTCCAATAACCCTTAAGGAAATAGAAACAGTCATTAAAAGTCTCCCAAACAAAAAAATCCCAGGAGCAGGGGGTTTCAGCACAGAATTCTACCAGATCTTCAAAGAAGAGATATTACCAATACTCTTTAAATTGTTCCACACAATAGAAACACAGGGAACATTACCAAACTCCTTCTATGAGGCTACAATTACCCTGATTCCCAAGCCAAACAAAGATTCAAGAAAGAAAGAGAACTACAGACCAATCTCCCTCATGAACATTGATGCAAAAATACTCAATAAAATACTGGCAAACACACTCCAAGAACACATCAAAACAATTATCCACCATGATCAAGTAGGCTTCATCCCAGGGATGCAAGGGTGGTTCAACATATGAAAGTCTGTCAATGTAATACACCATATAAACAAACTGAAAGAAAAAAAAAACACATGATCATCTCACTAGATGCAGAAAAGGCATTTGACAAAATCCAACACCCCTTTATGATAAAGGTTATGGAGCAATCAGGAATACAGGGAACATACCTAAACATAATAAATGCAGTTTACAGCAAGCCAACAGCCAACATCAAAGTAAATGGAGAGAAACTCAAAGCGATTCCACTAAAATCAGGAACAAGACAAGCCTGTCCACTCTCCCCATACTTATTCAATATAGTACTTGAAATTGTAGCCAGAGCAATAAGACAACAAAAGGAGATCAAGGGGATACGAATGGGAAAGAAGGAAGTCAAGCTTTCGCTATTTGCAGATGACATGATAGTATCCATTAGTGACCTCAAAAATTCGACCAAGGAACACATACAGCTTATAAACACCTTGAGCAATGTAGCACGATACAAGATTAACTCAAAAAAATCAGTAGCCCACCTATATACAATCGACAAATAGGCTGAGAAGGAAATCAGAGATACTTCACCCTTTACAATACAAATGATATAAAATACCTTGGGGTAACTCTAACTAGGCAAGTGAAGGACCTGTATGACAAGAACTTTAAGTTCCTAAAAAGAGATATTGAAGATGTCAGAAAATGGAAAGATCTCCCATGCTCATGGATAGGTAGGATTAACATAGTAAAAATTGCAATCTTACCAAAAGTAATCTACAGATTCAATGCAATCCCCATGAAAATCCCAACACAATTCTTCACAGACCTGGAAAGAACAATACTCAACTTCATATAGAGAAACAAGAAACCCAGGATAGCCAAAAGAATCCTGTACAATAAAACAACATCTGGAGGCATCATAATCCCCAACCTCAAGCTCTACTATAGAGCTACAGCATTAAAAACAGCTTGGTACTTGCATATAAACTGACATGTGGACCAATGGAACCGAACTAAAGACCCTGACATTAATCTACACACCTATGAACATATAATTTTTGACAAAGAAGCCAAAACTGTACAATAGAAAAAAGAAAGCATCTTTAACAAATGGTGCTGGCATAACTGTATGTCAGCATGTAGAAGGCTGCAAATAGATCCATATCTGTCACCGTGCACAAAACTTAAGTCCAAGTGGATCAAAGACCTAAACATAAATCCAGTTACTCAGAACCTGATAGAAGAGAAAGTAGGATGTAGTCTTGAACACATTGGCACCAGAGATGGCTTCCTAAATATAACACCAGTAGCACAGACACTGAGAGAAACAATTAATAAATGGGACCTCTTGAAACTGAGAAGTTTTTGTAAGGCAAAGGACACAGTCAACAAGACAAAACGACAGCCTAGAGAATGGGAAAAGATCTTTACCAACCCCACATCTGAAAGAGGGTTCATATCCAGAATATATAAAGAACTCAAGAAATTAGACATCAAAATGCCCAACAGTTCAATTCGGAAATGGGCTATAGAGTTAAACAGAGAATTCTCAACAGAGAAAGCTAAAATGGCTGAAAGACATTTAAGGAATTGCTCAACATCCCTAATCATCAGGGAAATGCAAATCAAAACAACTCTGAGATACCATCTTACACCTGTCAGAATGGCTAAGATCAAAAACACTGAAGACACCTTATGCTCGAGAGGATGTGGAGCTAGGGGAACTCTCCTCCACTGCTGGTGGGAACGCAAACTTGTACAGCCATTTTGGAAATCAATATGGTGCTTTCTTAGAAAATTGGGAATCAATCTCCCACAAGATCCAGCTATACCACTCTTGGGCATATACCCAAGGAATGCTCAATCATACCACAAGGGCACATGCTCAGCTATGTTCATAGCAGCATTATTTGTAATGGCCAGGACCTGGAAACAACCTAGATGCCTTTCAACTGAAGAATGGATAAAGAAAATGTGGTACATATACACAGTGGAGTACTTCTCAGCAGAGAAAAACAATGACATCATGAGGTTTGCAGGCAAGTCAATGGATCTAGAAAAAATCATCCTGAGTGAGGTAACTCAGACTCAGAAAGACAAACAGATAAACATGGTATGTACTCACTCATAGGTGGATACTAGATGTAAATCAAAGGATGACCAGACTGCAACTCACAACTTCAGGGAGGCTACCTAGTAAAGCAGACCCTACAAAAGACACAGGGATCACCCAATGACAGAAAAATGGATGAGATCTACATGAGCAAACTGGACGTGAGTGGGGGTAATGAAGGGCAAGGGTCCGGGGAAAGAGAACTTAGGGGAGTGGGAGGTCCCAGATGGATCAGGAACAGAGAGGGATAACAATGAAAGAGATACCATGATAAATGAAGACCCCATGGGAATAGGAAGAAGCAAAGTGCTAGAGAGGTCCCCAGAAATCCACAAAGATACCTCCACTATAGACTACTGGCAATGTTGAGAGAAAACTGGAACTGACCTACTCTGGTGATCAGGTCCATCCAGTGACTGATGGAAGCAGATGTAGAGAGCCATGGCCAAGCCCCAGGTGGAGCTCCAGGAGTCCAATCAGTGAAAGAGAGGAGGGATTATATGAGCAAGAGATACTGAGACCATATCTGGAAAAAGCACAGGGACAAATAGCCAAACTAGTGGAAACACGTGAACTATGAACCAACAGCTGAGCAGCCCCCACAGAACTGGACCAGGCTCTCTGGATAAGTGAGACAGTTGATTAGCTTGAACTGTTTGAGAGGCCCCCAGGCAGTGGGACCTGGACCTTTTCTTAGTGCATGAGCTGGCTTTTTGGAACCTAGGGCCTATGCTGGGATACTTTGCTCAGCCTTGGTGAAGGAAGGAGGGGATTGGACCTGCCTCAACTGAATCTACCAGGCTGAGCTGAATCCCCAGGGGAGACCTTGCCTTGGAGGAGGTGGGAATGGGGGGTGGATTGGGAGGAGAGTGGAGTGGGGTACGGTGGGAGGAAGGAGGACAGGGGAATCCATGGCTGATATGTAAAATTAAATTAATTATAAAATAAAAAAAATTGCCAAATATAATTGGACTGGACATTGTGAATGTAATTTTTTACCTTAACAACTGTTGTTATTGTATATATTTTTACGTGTTAGAGTTAAAACCCTTTCTTTTTATTTAGACAAAAAGCAGGAAATATAGTGGATATTTGATCACACTGTGAGAAGTTGTGTCTCTTTTTAACCTCACTTGCCTAAAGCACTGTCATATTGGTTTAATAAAGAGCTGAACAGTCAATTGCTAGGCAGAGGAGGATTGGTGGGACTTCTGGGAAGAAATAGGAACTCTGTGAAGAAATGGAGGCATGGGAGATTCAGCAGTCAGATGTGGAGGAAATTGGACACGCAGTGCTGAGGAGAGGTAACAAGCCACATTGCAGAATATAGATTAATATAAATGGGTTAAGTTATAAAAACTAGTTGGGAGCATGCCTAAAATAAGTCCAAGCTTTAATAGTTAATAAGAAGTTGCTGTGTCATTATTTGAGAGCTGGCAATCCAAAGAAAGACCCATTATACATCTCCCATCTTATAATTTCAACCAACATTGTCTGAAGTCTTGGTTGTTAGTTTCAATATAGTTGACATTAGGAAGACCCTGTCTTTCTTCCCTGAGGCAAGAAGGATGAGTCTAGTTAGCCTTTCCCTTAGTTTTTCTCCTACATCTTCATATTCAGGGGCTTTCTGTGTCAAGTGTTGAGTGTACAGTGAGGAAGATCAGGCTGTCAAGGGCTCTGTGGGTCACATGTGAGATTCTAACTCGACTGTATCCCTTTGTACTGACTTTTTGTGCTGCTATTGGTCAGCACTACAGTATCTTCAGGTTCACCTGAAACTTCAGGTCATAGGACCATCAAGTGTTCCCTTTCTGTGTGGAGATGGAGCCTGATAAACACTGCTAAAGTCAAAACACCATCATGGACATCAGAGAAGAGAGGAAGCAGAGGGTTTGGTTGTCTCTATTTCTCACGGATATTTTTATTGTCAGAAGACATATCTATAAAGTTTTACCAACATCAGAGACCAGGCCAGCATCCTGAACCCCAGGTGATACTGCCTCCAAATCCTGCTCAAACTCACTCAGCATAAATCCAACTGCCCCTCCTCTCTTCATCATCATATACAGGCTCATCCCTCTGGTGGAAGCCTTCCATCTAATCAAAGGCCAGGCCAGCTTCCTGAAAACAAGACAGAAGCCTCCTATGCCACCAGAAGACAGGACTGCATCTGAATCCCAGAGAACCTCCAGCCAGTCAGAAGCCATGAACATACATAACTGGAACTTCAGCCCAAAGGATTGAGCAGCAACACCCTGGTTGACTATCCAGGCCATCAGAAGTCCAGCACTTCTGGACTTCTCTACTCAACCACAGGCTGCTGGGGCCAGAAGACCAGATATCAAGCAGAAAGTAAAGAAGAAAACACCTATAAACAAAGACAAATCCAGAAATTGGCACCTGAACCTATAATCACTCCAAATCCCCATGCCTAAGCATAGATGTAAGAACACAATCAACAACACCCAAGGAAATATAGTACTACTACCAGAGCCCACCAATCCCACTACAATAAGTACTGGATATTCCAACACAGCTGAATCACAAGAAAATGATCTTAAAACTGACTTTAACATGATGATAGAGGTCCTTAAAAAGGAGATGAAAAACTCCATTTAAGAAATCAAGGAAAAGATAAATTGGAGGAAATCAACAAATCCTTTTACAAATGCAAATAAGGCAAGAAAAACCAGATAGGTGAATGAGACTATTCAAGACATTAAAATCAAAACAGGATCAATAAAGAATATGCAAACTAATGGGCTTCGGGAAATACAAAATCTAATGATACAAACAGGAACTACAGACACCACCATCACCAAAAGAACTCAAGAGATGGAAGAGAAAATCTCAGGTATTGAAGATAAAATATAAGAAATAGATTCATTGGTTAAAGAAAATGATAAATCTAAAAAATTCCAAACACAAAACATCTAGGAAATTTTGGACACTATGAGAAGACAAAACCTAAGAAAAATAGGAATAGAAGAAGAAGAATACCAGCTCAAAGGCCCAAAAAACATAGCCAACAGAATCATAGTAGAAAAATTTCCCAACCTAAAGAAGGACATGCCTATGAAAGTACAAGATGCTTACAGAACACCAAATAGACTAGACCAAAAAAAAAGTGTCCTTGCCAGATAATAATCAAAACATAGAGAATGAAGAAAGAATATTAAAAGCTGCAAAGGAAAAAGATCAAGAAACATATAAAGGCAGAACTATCTGTCCCTCAGTCAGACCACCATGTAACCAAAAATATAGGCTATGGCCATTAAATATCCCAATTATGAGCTGGTAGCAATTTTCCAGAGACCCAAATGTACTGAGACTCCACTTGGAATGCACTGCTGAGAAGAACTTTTAGGGATGTCCTCTGTATAAACTCCCAGGTAGAACTGGTATGGCAGCCTTTTGTATTTTCATAATGGGCTCCTGGTCCATTTTTGACAAAGACAGGAACTCATTGTACACAGAAGGATGACCTCTTATACTTATCCCAAACAACTTTGAGTCACCAATCATTTCCTCCTTTTTAAGTTCTTACAGATTTTCTCTGCTTTCTCCCTGTGGTCTGCATGTCCAAGATGACTTAGAGGTCTCAGAGTGGTCACTATGATATGAGAACTTCTTCCTCCCTGTCCCGTGGTCTGCTTTCCCTTCTCTCTCATTCCATCAAGCCTGGAGACACTTCTCAATGGATGAACTTTCATTTAATACCAGAGGGAGAGGGGTCTGTGAGCTCTTGCTCCTGAGTATCTAGGTAGATGGCATCTGTCTTTCCATGAGCCCAGTGGTTTTCTCTGTTGATCCTCCCCTACACACCTCCAGGGAACTTGAAAGTCACAGCAATAGAGATCCTAAGTAGGACAAGTTGGTACCAGGAATGTGTACCATGTCTTTCCTAATCTCAAAGATAGGATTAAAGGCATGTTTTCTTACCTCAAAGATCTGAATTAGATGTAGTCATGTTGGTAACCAAGAATAGCCATCACAAGTCCATCCCTTGTTAACTTGGTACACAATCATATTTCCTTAGGGGGAAGACCTGGCATTTTGCAAGTGGTGCCATCACTTGGCTTATGGCCTTGGGTTTTATAAGAAAGCAGCCTGAGCATGTCATGAGGAGCAAGCCAGTAAGCACCATCCCTCCACAGCCTCTGCATGGGCTCCTGTTCAGGGTTCCTTCTAGGTTTGAGTTCCTGTCATGACTTGCTTTGATGATAAACAGTATTGTGGAAGTGTAAGCTTATAAACCCTTTCCTATCAAAGATCATTGGTTATGGTGTTTTGTTGCCGTAATATAAATGCTAACTAAGGCAAGTTGGTACTTTGAGTGGGAAGTTTCTTTCAAATTTAAAAGATGTGGATTAAAGTAATATTTTTCCTAACTCAAAGATCTTCATTAGACTTAGTTAAGTTGAAAATCAAGAATAACCATCACAGATGGGAATGAGGTTATAAGTAGAATGCACCTACTGTAGATCACACATGTGCTGGGTGGTGCTCATGGACATGTGACTATTTTACATAGTCACACACTCTCACATGCACAGTAGCTTTGAAACATTTATTTTTGTCCTTGTGGTACCAATCAGAAGTGTCGACCTTCTTTGTGTTCTGTGACACCCTATCCACTGGCACAGCCCTTTTAAGGACTCAGCTGTCACATATGGTTAATGAAACACTCTTGTTCCTACAAATAAGAGCAATAACCTCATTATTTACATCATATAGGACAGCATTGTCCACCATGCTCTATAGAGCTTTGCAAAGACTGACAACTAACAAAAGAAGCAAGACTCCCTCTTTGGGATCCCACTGAATACAAGAATACCCATCTTTATATGTTCTCAGGGAAGACCCTGGAAGGAAAGAACTCAATCCAATATGGCCCTGCTGCCTGATGCCCTGCAGACAGCACCTAACTACTTCTTTTACATGCACCATCCTCCAATCATGCACTCACTGTGTCCCCTTGCAGTTGTTGACACAAGGTGAATTCTACCTGTCCTCTCTCCCTGGGTGTTACCCACTCCCTGACCTTGTTACTCAGGCAGAATCTTCAAAGCCCTTTAAAGAAAATCAAGCAGCATTTCTCTAGAAGCTCTTTCCTTAAAACTTTGCCTATGTTCAAGACACGAGACCCTCACGGCTATTCTTACATTTCCATGTACTTTATTGCAACTTAAATTATAAATGTCATATGCATGCACACTATATATTATATATCATGCAAATAGAGTCACCTGTGCTGGCTAACAATGTTATAATTAACCATGAACCTTTAGTCATATTATAACTGTGCTGAAAACTTTCTATGCTGTAGTGGCATAGTGCCTGCCTTGAGATTTGTGTCCCTGCATTGTTCAAGGTAACATTTCTACAGGACTGCTGTCCAGAAGTTGTTTGTTCTATATGCCATATGGGCAGGTGTGCAGGAGACTGTGCCTTCTAAAGCTGGTGTAAATAACATCTTGTCCACAAACTGACACAATGGGCTACCAATGATGCATTTCTCACAACACATGTTTCACAACTACATGGGCTATAGATACCTGTCCTAGAACAGTGCCCCATTTTCAAGTGACACATGGCTGTATTGCTGTGGGATGTTCTGTATGACAAATATGTTAATAAATAAAGCACTGCTTGGCCGGTAGCCAGACAGGAAGTATAGGCGGGACTAACAGAGAAGAGAATTGAGGGAACAGGAAGGTGAAAGAGGAGAGATTGCCTGGAGCCGCTGCCAGGACAAGGAAGATGTAAAGTACTGGTAAGCCACGAGCCACGTGGCAAAGTAAAGACTAATAGAAATGGGCTAAATATAAGAGTAAGAGCTAGACAATGATAGGCCTGAGCTAATGGCCAAGCAGTTTAAATAATGTAAGAGTCTGTGTGTTTATTTTATAAGTGGGCTCCAGGACTGGTGGGACTTGGCGGGAGATGGAGAGAAATTCTCCAGCAACATTGTATACTCACATGTAATATAAATAAGCACAGCTAAGGTGCTGTGGATATTGATCAATGAGTTGCACTTCATGTGCAATATTTCACTTAGTGTGCAAGAATGAGAACCAGAATTAGATGCCCAGAACTCACAGGAAAAAGATAAGTCGACAAGACTGTCAACATCTAATCCTAGTGCACATAAGACAGAGACAGAGAATCCCCTAAGTAATTTGGCTAGCCAGACTAGCCAAAACAGGAAACTGCAGGGACAGACAGATAAATCTTCACAAAGTGTAAGGTGGAGAACCCTCCGAAAAGACACTCAGTGTCAATTTTGGAGCTACAAACACATACATTCTTGCATGTGCAATTGCACCTTCACAACACGCAGACACACATATGCACAGCACACATGTACCCAGGCAGAAAAGTAAACAAACAAGTGTTCAATAAAATTATATAATGTTAACTTATTTCACATAATATATTTAATATATAATATTAATACATTTATATATAAATAACTTACGTAATTTTACACTACATGTCACCTTTCAAGCATCATTTGTAAATTGCCATCTTATAATAAATGATGTATGTCTGTATGTAGGGTATAGTAATAAATAATATCTGTTAAGTTGTATATTGCAAATATTAAGTAGCATGTGATGTTTTTTTTTAAATGGAATAACATGCATTATATCCATGTGTAAAGATACCTTATATTGTTACATCAGTAATATTACTTATAGGTTTAATTATAAGATAAATATATAATTCAGTATAATTTAAGTTTCACATCTGAAATTTTAATGTATTCTGTCATTCACCATAATTATCTTGCCATTAATGCTCACAGGGCTATGTCATTTCTCTTCCCTCACTGTGAGGGCCCAGTTTGACTCATCTTTGGACTAATGCATTTAAAGTGAAAAGACCTTTGTTAAAATCAACAACAGGGTGGTGATCCAATATGTTTAGCTGGGAAACACAGCATGACATGTCTCAACATGATTATATATTAAAGGGCTCTGCACAAAACAGCATCCTGCTCCCCTCTATCTTTGTATAACCTTTGTCCCTGTCCCCTGTGCCACCTGCCTGAACACAGAGTTCACCTCACAGTGACATAGTTGAGATCAGAGAGTCCATGGATGACACAGAACCACATCTCCCTAGAGGGTTGTGGCCACAGTGTGCAGGGAACAATGTCACCATATAGACTGAAACAGAAGGAGTAGGAGAAGCTCATTCAATATCACACAGCATCCCAGACTGGCTACCTTTCACAGGTCACATCCTCCTCATGTCACTTTCCCCTCAGGGATCCTTCCATCCTAGTCAGGCACAGACAAGGAGAAAGTCCCCTCAGCTGTCATGGAACTTGAGCTTGAAAGGAAGGTCTAATCAGCTCCATCTCAAAGAAAGCAATGTGTGTACTGAGGCACAGACAGAAGGGAGCAGTATAGAGCTTGCAAACAGAGATTTGGGGTGTCATTGCTGGGACTGCTTCTGCCCTGGAGTCTTCAGAACTTGGTATCCTTGACCAAGAATGTCAATTTTCTCATATTAAAAGTAGAAGAGTCACCGGGCGGTGGTGGCGCACGCCTTTAATCCCAGCACTCGGGAGGCAGAGCCAGGTGGATCTCTGTGAGTTCAAGGCTGGCCTGGGCTACCAAGTGAGTTCCAGAAAAGGCACAAAACTACACAGAGAAACCCTGTCTCAAAAAACCAAAAAAAAAAAAAAGTAGAAGAGTCACTGGGAATCTGGGCACAAGCCTTTAATCCCAGAACTCAAAAGATAGAGATAAGAGGATCTCATTGATTTTATACCAGCCTGGTCTATGTAGGAAATTCAAAGATCAGCCAGGATTACATAGAGAGATCCTTTGTTGTTGTTTTCAAAACAAAACAACAGCAACAAAAACAAAATCATACAATTGGCATCCTCATGCTGGCTCCAAAGCTAAGCAGAAGGCTAGTTGGGACATTAACCCAGCATATAAGACCTAATTACTACACCAGCAAAGAGGCAGGGTGAAGGATTCAGACCCTATGAGAAGAGCTATGTAGACCTCTTCTCCATCCTCAGTAATGATTCAAAATGGATGATTTTTCCAACACTCAATCCCAGACCATGAGAGAGACCTGAATTGACAGGACAGGGAAAAGAGGAAACCCAGCTGATCCCCCTTTTAAATCCCTGCTCTTGTGGTTTGGTCCTGCCTCATATTTCTCACTCATTCACTCCGCTTGTCATCACAGAATCAGCATTGACCAGCTGTGTGAAAGACCTGGGAGGACATGGAAGTGGGCTAGGAATGCCTTCTGGACTCTGGCTCCAGGAAATTCTGAGGCCTGACCAAACAGAGACCGTTCCGTATGACAGAACCCCGACAATAATAGTCCAGGCCTGCCCACCAGCCCTCCCTGACCGCATGACCTGCCTCGTGACATGGGACCATGCCAGAGGAGATATATTCCTGCAGTCACCACAGGTTGAACTCAGTGGAAGGAAAGGATAACTCACCATGACCAGTGAAAAGACCACCTTGAAATGAGTCTATCTTCACCATTGCTGGTATCAGTCTCTACTTCGTAATCAGAGACAGATGTGTACCCAACACGCCAGTTTTGAGCTGTATCCAGATCATTCTTGGTGTCCACTAAGACTACATTTCTGGGAATCTGGGGTGTATGGGCAGAGGAGACCTGTGTTGAAGGAACTAAGAGAAAAGAGCCTTAGGTTTAAGAAAAAGCAGGGAAAGTTGAGGCAGAGGAGAGCAGCTATGGTTAGAATCCCGGGACCTGAGAACAAACCTGAGTTTACTGCTGAGCCTGGGTCAGGAGTCGGGGTGACATCTTTACTGATCACCTTCAGCTCCAGTGTCTTACTGCGTTGGGACCACTTGGACTCTTTTACATAGAGGCACTGATAGCCTCCAGCAGTGCTTTCATTCACTGGGCCAAGGCGGAATCTAGCCTCTGTCATTAGAGACTGTGTGTTCTTCTTCTCCATGACATCCTGGCTTCCCTTCTCCAGGCGGAATCTATCATACCCACCAGGGTTTGAGCACACAATGGTTACAAAATGCCCTTGGGGGATCACAAGGCCTGGTTCAGCTGAGATGGAAAGACTTGGCAGAGATCCTAGGAGAGAGCAGAGCAGGAATCTCAGGACATTGCCACAACACAAAACCAATTTAGGTACAACATTCTATATTATTAACAAATTTCGAGTTCTCCAGACGTGATGGAAGTGCAGCTCTATAACTTCCTCACATTCTATGTGCATTTGAATCCCCATCCCATGACAATAAGGAAGCTAAGCCTTAGCACATGTTGGGTCTAGCAAAGATCTATCCAAGGTAATCTCGGAACATCCCAGGCTGGATATGTCTACTCCAGAGCCTACTACCTCCTGGCTCATTCCTGGGACCTCTGCTTTTTCTAATTTATCTTTCTTTCCAGGCCCTGTTATTGAGGCAGTAAAAGCCGACCTGCTTCGAATTATCTGGATGCAAGAACAATACCATTAAATCAAAGATTATACACACACACACACACACACACACACACACACACACATATATATATATATATATATATATATATGCTGTGGGATGGTCTGTATGTCAAATTGCTCTGATTGGTCAATAAAGAAAACACTGATTGGCCAGTGGCTAGGCAGGAAGTATA